>JAOEHX010025773.1:0-19728 GCA_025448015.1 Bolborhynchus lineola | reverse complement strand
TTTTTTTGTTTGGTTTGATGTTGGCTTGATTTGGGATTTTTATCCCTGCCTTTTTCATATTACAATTTTTTTTTCCTATGATTGCCTATCGAAAAAGACACACACAAACCTCTCCCAGCTGAAGTGCTGGTAACAAGAATTATGGCTAACTTCTCTATTTATTTTTTTTATAGGTTTTACAAAATGATTTAGTTAGTTAAAGACTGGTAGTCCTCCATGCCATTTTAGTGAGTCTTTTTTTGCAACTGTTTGAATGAATCTATCTTAAGTATGAACATAGGATTTATCTCATTTGCAATTAACCAGTGAATGTTAGGTATCTAAGTTAGGCCAGTGAGTTATTTTTGCTATTAAAGTTTGATGATTTTTTGGCCACAGTTTTCTATGTCTGTGAGCTCCAGGAAGAACGTGGATGGTGTTTGTACTATTAATATTCTGTTTCCGCAACTGAAACTGCTTAAGGTAACACAACAGTGTAACCACAATTACCTTGGTGCTTCAGGTGAAAACTCATTACCTTTTCATTAGATGTGCTTTCTCCAGTAAAGTACATTTTCATATATGTAAGTTCATCTCCTTTATATCCTTGTTATCTTGACAACTCTGCCATCAGATACTCCCTCCCACCCCAGGTAATTCTCATTTCCAGCTCTGCTACTACTCTGTAAAGGCATGAATTTCTCTCATTTTTGTCTCAGTCCATAAGAAACATTTAATTCTTGTATTATGGTACCTTAATGGTCTTCACCAGAAATAGAGGTTTATAACAAGACTGACTGGATTTGTGTCTGTGTTGGGGGGGTGTCCAAAAAGCATTTTCATTCTGTCTTCTATGAATTAAGTGTGCTCCTCCTCATCACATTAAAGAAAATAAGTAAAATTTGACTGAAAATATCAACATCCAGCAGTTTTAGCTTCCATATCCATCTCAATAAGAAGGAACCTTTACTTAATGGAATCTTTTTTCATCTTTATTTACGAAACCTAACATCTGTTTTCTAGCAGGCACTTCCAAGATATTTCGATTTATTCCCAGGCTCAGCTTTTACCCCAGTATATCTTGCTTATTCCTTCTCTTTAAGGTTTTGTAGACAGAATTTTACATGACTTCTACCTAATTCCAGAATTTGACCTTCATCGTGCAAGTTATGTGTTGATGTACGATTTTAAATCAAGTCAGAAGGTACCAGAAGCAAAAGTTTATATTTTCTCAAAGATACGATGTATAGAAAACATCTGTCACCCAAATGCCCGTGGAAATTCCCTAATAACTGAGACAGAACTGCATGTTAATAATAAACCTGAACTATAATTGTTTAGGATTAAGACATTTCTTTCATTGCATATACTGGAACACTGGTGAGAGTAATAAACTGCTGCTGTTGGCTGTAGTGGTGGTTAGTGTCACACAGGTAAGTCTATGCATACTTAGTAACATAGAATTAAATCAGACTTCAGTAAGACCTACGTTTCAACAAACAAAAATTAATCTTTAAATATATTCTTGACATCAGCACTTTTCAATATATAATGCGACATTCTCAAAACTTCTGGTATTTCCAAAGGAGAACACAGAGTGGGAAATAACCACATGAAATAATGAAGTAGTATTATCTTTTAAAAGATGCATATGTATGTGCCCTCTATTGATGAGGAAAAAGAACTCTTCTACTTATAATGAGCTTTTCAATTATTCTTTCATATTGCAATGTTGAAAGTCATTCCAGTACTAACAAGAATTAAAACTGTTTCCTTTGCTCATCACCTGCTTTTATTAAAATATCAATTCAATCTGAAGAGGTGACTAAAGTACATGGAGAAGAACTCTTTTAGTCATGGAGAAGAACTCTTTTTAGTGCATGTATAGGGTGTTTGGCCTTTTTTTTCTCTCCTTTAATGAAGTGGCCAATCTGTTATAGCATATAGAACATGATGCTGCAGTTGAAAGTACTCACACTGGTTTTCATTTTGTGTTCATTACTGTTTTATTTAAGGATTTTTTTTTAAGGGACCAGATTTCTTGTAATGCCTATCAAAATCAACACAAATTCATTCATTCAACAGCTACTAGAAGGGGCACACAAATCATGTTAAGTGTGATCTGAGGGGTTTTTTCATCCTTACAAATCTTTCCAAGGATAAGAATTATCTTGTCCACCAATGAATATTTAAAAGTTGGAGATCTGGTCAAGTGTATAGAGCTGCATTCAGAATTATATACTCTATGCATAGATTATAGTTTTAAAGAGTCACTGATTTCTATTAGACATTTAGTCACACGATATCTTTTGTTGTCTCCACTGAGCATGAGCTGGTAATGTGTGCTTGAAGCCTCGAAATCTAACCAAATGCTGTGCTGCATAAAGAAAAGTGTGACCAATAGATCAAGGCAGGTGATTCTCTCTTTCTGATAGGTAATTCTCCATTTCTATTCTGGTCTTGTGAGACCCCACATGGAGTTCTTTATCCAGTTCTGGGCTACCAACAGAAGAAAGACATGGACCTATTAGAATGGACCCAGAGGAGGAATGCAAAAATGATCAGAGGTCTGGAGCACCTCTCCTGTGAAGACAGGGTGAGAGAGTTGGGCTTGTTCAGCCTTGAGAAGAGAAGACAATAGGAAGAGCTTACTCTGGCCTGTCAATATTTAAAGGGGGCTCATAAGAAAGATGGAGAGAGACTGTTTTATCAAGACCTGTGATGATAAGGCAAGGGAGAACAGTTTCTAACTGAAAGAAGTTGTGAAGGCAAAGTGCCAGGTCCTGCATTTGGGCCACAATAACCCCTAGAGTGGTTAGAAAGCTGCTTGGTGGAAAAGGACCCGGAATTGATGGAGCTGAACATGAGTCAGCTTATGCCCAGGCAGCCAAGAAGGCCAACGGCATCCTGGCTTGTGCCAGAAATAGTGTGGCCAGCAGGGCCAGGGCAGTGATCATCCCCCTGTATTCAGCACTGGTGAGGCTGCACCTTGAATCCTGTGCTCAATTTTGGGCTCATCATTACAAAAGAGACATTGAGGCGCTGGAGCAGGTCCAGAAAAGGGCTGGTGAAGGGTCTGGAGAGCAAGTCTTAGGAGAAAAGGCTGAGAGAACTGGGTTTATTTAGTGTGAAGAAGAAAAGGCTCAGGGGAGACCTTATTGCTTTCTACAACTGCCTCAAAGGAGGTTGTAATGAAGCGGGGGTTGGTCTCTTCTCCAAGGTAACAAGTGTTAAGACAAGAGGTAATAGTATCAAGCTGCACCAGGAGAGGCTTAGACTGGATATTAGGAAAAATTTCTTCATCAAGAAGGTGATTAGACATTGGAACAGGCTGCCCAGAGAAGTGATGCAATCATCATCCCTGGAAGTGTTCAGAAGAAGTGTGTAGTTAAGGCTCTTAGTGAAATAGTTTAGTGGTGGAGTTGGAGGTCCGAAGTAACGGTTGGACCTGATGATCTTAAAGGTCTTTTCCAGCCTAGTTGATTCTATGATTCTATGACTCTTAGGTAGGTCTAGATTAGATTTGTTAGAGGTTGCTTGGAGAAATTGAGCATGCTCTGTTTCTGGAAGTGTTCAAGTTGAGGTTTGATGGGGCTTTGAGCAACCTGACCTGTTGAAAGATATTTGTGTCTATTGCAAACAGTGTGGACTAGATGATTTTAAAGGCCCCTTCCTACCCAGCCATTTTTTGGTTCTCTGATTCTATATTTAAGAAACATATCAAACCCATAACAAAATACCACACTTCCAGCTTTAGCTCAAAGGTTCCATAATTGCCAATCTAAATGAAATGGATTCATTGCATTCATACAGTTACTAACCATAACTCTTTTTTCTGTCATAATAAAGGTTTCATTTTCCCCAGGTGAACATTACAGAGATTTTTCTCTGACCCTTTCATCCTTTGATCATGCAAAAGTTTCATAGAAGGTTGCCCTCAGCTTTTCAGTGCTTGGGTTATGACTAAAATGTTTAAGGACACCAATTTTCCATTGAAAGAATGTGCTGTGATGACACAATGAAAAAAGCATTATCTAAGTTAGCACACTGTGGAAATACACATCTCTTTGTGTTCTTCAGCTACAGTAGAATAAGAGAAATTTCGTAAGAGTACAGTGGAATAGGGTAAATATGCAAAAATTCTTTAAAAAGATATGGGTATAGCAAAAATACTTGCATAGTATCCAAAAGAAGCAAAACACATATAACCTAAATTTGGGAAATTTAATTTATTTACCTTAGAGAGTACAATTTTTGGAAAATTACTGAAATATTTTGCAATATTAAAACTTAATCAGATCTTTGTAGAAAGCCTACACAGCTATTTTTTTTCCCCCAAACTGTGGAAGACTTGTCTCTGAATAAGAAGTTTCATGAGTCAGTCTACTTCTTTCTCTTTCTTACTTCTATCAAGTGTCTCTTTCATTATTAATGCAAAAAAGTGGCATGCGGAGTTACTAAATAATTTGCCACACAGTCGTAGGCACTCACATTAAAGGTCTTTGCTGCATTGGTGCTGTCTCTAACCATCTGTCTACCAGTCAACAGTCTGGTTGCCTACCCTGTGTGAGTATATAGCACAAATTCTCCACAATTTACATCTGTGGTTTTTGCCAGACTTCATAAACAACCCATGACAGATGCTGTAGAAATCAACAGCTGGTTAGTTTCTCAGCTCTCTCTTAGCACTCTTTCCCAGACAAAACAAGGGGGAATGATGAGGAAACTTCATTTTGTATACGCATTGCATGTACATGCTTACAAACAGATAATCCAAAGGAAAATACTGCTGAATATATAATCTTCATTACATTTGCTATTAGCCAATTTCTTCTTCTTAATTTTTGTGATAAAATTTTAATGCTATTGGTAGGCTCACTAAGAAAAATTCAAGACAGGGAGCCTGAACACATACCAGGATAGAACCTGGAATATGTTTAAATTATTGAATGTGCTGACTGTTAAAAATGGCTGTTAAAACATCAAATACACAAGTAGACTTCCACTGTTCTAAGTACTGAAAGAGATCAGTTCAAACTTGAAAACTGAACCAGACCCTTTTAATTTTAACAAATAAATATTTCTACTCTCTCATTTACATGTGCTCTATGTGCCTATTTCTGAGCATGAGCAGTTAGTAAATTTTACACAAACAGTTTAATAGAATATTTAAAAGGCAATGCATATATCTACACATTTCTAAGATCAGGCTTTTTTCTCCAACAGGAGCTAAGAGGAGAGAATTTCTCAAGGTGTTTTGCCATCTACCATTTACTGTTTCTGTATCAATAAAAATGTATTAAACAAACAATAAACCCACAATAAAGCAGAGGAGGAGGAGATGAAGCCTTGTGTTTGGGGGATTTTACTGAAGATTTTCCACAAATGATTTGTTAATCTAGCTGTTCTGATAGGGTGCAAAATGGAAACAGCCATTTTATCATTATATCATGTAATTCTCTGAGTGGGATTATGCAGAGGGACAGTAGTAAATTTGAAAAATATAATATATAAGAACCTTTACAAACAAATGAAAAACAAGAAAACTCACCTGATGAAGTATTTCCAGTTAGACATTGAGATATATCTGGGATTACTAAAACAAGCTCCACTTATTCCTATTTGATATTTCTTTCAGTAGTCCATTAGAGTTTTTGCAGGGTTTAAAAGTAACATTTTTAAAAAGGAAGTACTTAGAAAACTGGTAAATCACAAAATTTTCAGGTTAAATTATCTCTTTGGATGAATGAAATAATCAGCAAAGCCTGAGGAACAGGATGCATTAGCCTGATGATCAGTGCACGGGAAAACTTTGGGATGTCTCAGTTGTATTAAGTTCCACTAGCAGATAAAAGTGTTGTTATTTTAAATGCTCCAGAGTATACAGCCTAGCCTCTGTCTGCCACTTGAGAAAGTCAAGGGCCTACTACTCATAGGTAGTAGTCTGACATGGAAGTCTCCAATAGTCTAAAACATCTGAAAAGAAAATGGACATCTAAATCTGCATGGTTGTATCACTTTCAGAGAGACAAATTTTTCTGTTTGATTATTAACAGATGTACTTACTGTCTGCAGAGTGTAGCAGAAAACACTCAAACTCCATAACAATTTTGTTATTAATAGAAAAATATTGCAGTCCCCAAGGTAACTTTAAAGCATTTTTGTAGTAATTTATACAGTGCTGTGGTAGTTCCTATATTATAATGAAGTTTAATGGGTTATAGAATATCAATCTAATCTAAAATGCATTATGTATGCACCCTAAACAGGCTTTCAGTACCATTATACAACAGATGTCATGATCTTTCCTGTCACTAATTGTATAAAAGGATTAATATTTTTCCATTTGCTTCCTGTGGCCAAGGTATGTGCAAATTGCAACTCTTAGCATTTCTTTAATTGGGAAGTAGTTACTATTTCCTGAATTATGTATGAATGTCCTTTTAACCTATGGAAATTTTAACATAGCATAAGAGCTGTACTTCTTAGCACCCATGACATGACTACATATTGGCTACCCTGGCAGTACTCCCTCAAAATGTATTCAGAATTTTAGAGTAAGAGATTTTTGTGAATTACATTAGGCTCAGGGCTCAGCCAACACCCTCCAAGTATCTCTCATGGGTGGTGCTTTACCTTCAAATGAACTCTATGAAGCCACTAGTAAAAAGGCAGTAGAAACTTAAGGCAATTATCCAGCATTACAAAGTGCTTAAATGCAACTTTAATACTTAGATAGATAATTTAGAACTGAAACTTCATGCACAGCATGCCAAATTGAAGCAAAATGTAGCATAGATTGTGAAGAAAAGGCACTATGGATGATATTGAATGGTCAGAGACTTACATTAGAAATAAAAGACACACTTACCAGATAAAGGACACTACATTTCTGCCAGTGGAAGTGCCTTTTCAAAGACAAATATTTTGGAAGATATGAAGACACCTAAATGACCTATATATGGGCAGATATATAGCTACATATCACAAAACTTTAACAGAGCAGGCTAATTGCAAAAGCTGGATTATTCCCTTTCTCAAAATCATGAGCTCGTCTGGGTACTCCTGAACTTCCAGCTCTTCAGAGGAAGAGGGAGGATTCAACCACACCTGAAAGGCTACAATAGCCCTTTGTTGCAATGCCACCTTTTTCTCTGTTAACTGTAAAATAGCAGCTATTCTTGTGGATATCTCAAATCATGTATTTGTGTGACTGAAAATCTTACATGTGTATATTTTTGGAAATATACTTGGAAGCAGTGAGTTGACACAGCAGATACCTGTACTAAGTAAAAGAAGTGAAACTTGAGGGCAAAAGTAAACTTATTATCACCATGTGAAGACAGTCACCTGTGTGTACAGGAACAGAAAATTCAAATGTGCTTTTCATGAACCTTGGTTAAAAGCTACCTCTATTGCTTGAACTTTGCTTCTTCTATCAGTGGTATATGATACATAATAGAATGCACAGGGTAAGGCACTGAAAAAGAAGTATGTATTTTCTGCCCAGAAAGGTCTCAGTAGGCCATAACTTTACATTTACTCTCTCTTCCTCTGCTGCATAGAATTTACTTTTGGAAAGAGATCTTCAAGTCTCAGACAGTAATTGTTTTTGAATCCTTAAAAATATTTTGGACTCTGGCACCGTCTCAAAGTAGTTTTGAGAAAATGTTTGTGAGCACATATGAATAGGTATCGCCTGTGGTCTAATTTTAGCTAATAAAATATTTGCTTAATACCTACACTGCATGTCTCCGTCAGTGAAAAAGAACCACTAGACAACATGTAGAAAGTACTCCTGTTTTAATTTTGCCTAAGCATCTGTTCTAACTGTGTGCTACAAAGTTGCGTCTTCAGATAGTTTTGTAATGTGGAATTCAGATTACTGAAAAAAAAAGGTTGCTTGTTGATTTTGGAAATGAGCTAACAAATTCTGTTTTTCATTATGTTCGGAAAGTCACAGGACTGTAACACCAACCCATAAAAACTCTGGTTGAAAGACTTTGAGACATGAAGAAATTAACTAAACATGGTTTGACTTCTGTCCCTTTAATGACACATTTTACAGTGTTTTCAGCTTTCATGGCTTTTTCTTTCTCAAAAGGATAAGACTCCAGGCACTGAACAATATACTCTCCTCTCAAATCTTCTTTACTTGGTAGACTTTAATATGGGCAGAGAAAACTCATTGCACATGCAAAAGGTCTTAGGAAAGTAAATTAGGATTAAGCTTCATTAATGTAAGAGTAATATCTTTTACATATGAATCCTTATATTGCATTGGCAAATTCTTGCAGGTACTTTCCATTTAGTGAGCTTGTTACTTACAAGAGGTATGGAAGAATCACTCACAATAAGATGCTTACTGCCATTTGAAAGATCATTTCTGCAAGGTGTCAGAAAAGAAGTACACATTTATTTGTTTAAGAAGGAATTGCAAGTGAATTTGACCCTAAATGTAGCACACGTCCAGGTCAGTACTGGCAACTAAAGACTCACACAGTGTAAAAGCAAGATTATTTTTTTTTTATTATTGTTGATTGACTAATGTACCTGCTTATCTATTTATTTTTATTTTGGGATTTCCTAAAGAAGAGTGACTTATAGTGTGAAAGACAGTATCTTGTATGAGTTATAAGAATTTCACAGCATTATGTTTGTATGTATTTGGGTGAATTGTACCTATTGTTTGCAAATTCTTAAAAAGCTAGTATGTTCTGGAAAAGGTTCTACATAGAATATTGCAGAAGATTGCTATTTGACTGGAAACCTAACTGTGTTCCCAAAGCTCTCCAGGTGATGCTAGTTTAGCTTTGATTTATTCACTGTAAGTGGCTTTGATCAGAACTAACGTAGTAATAAAAAGCAGAAATCAGGAATCATGACTCTATTAGTAAGAGGAAAAGGAATATTTCTTGACTTGATATTTAAATTAGTTTCTCCAGTCAGTTCAGCAGTAAAGGTTAATTTTATAAGGTGTAGATACTTCAGTGATACCAGCTTTGATGACATAGTTTCTCTCATACTCACTTCTTTTATATTACTCTATTGGTGGTGACTATTTTCGATATTCTTGGATGGTCCTAATAACATTGTATTTAAAACGAGGGGGTTGTATTTAAAATGAGGGGGTTTGACTACTGAAAGTCAAATGAAACTGTCAGTGACTTGAAAAATACAGGGAAAAATATTATTTCATATTCAAACCCATTCAGTTTCTAAATACGTAAATTAGATATACATTATTTAATAAATAACATTTTAAATTTAGCAAATTAGAAAAAACATTTTGGTGTGTTAAGCTATTGAATAGCATTAAGTCATTGAATTCTTTGGTGATAAAATTATAGAAAAATGAAGATAAAAAAATGGAACACCACACTAAGAAGCATTAGATCAGAGGACTGATTTTTACGAATGGATGTTTATCTTCTTTCCTACAAAAAGATTAATAGGGAAGCCATTTGTGTAACAAGAAGTAATGTATAGTTTTGACACAGAAAATGATCAAAAGATAGGAGACAAAAATAGAATAAACAGAGTAACTGGCCAAGAGATAAAGTTTTATAATTGACCACAGTCATATACATCAGTTAAAGCTAAAGAAGACTATTAAAAAGTTTTCAAGATCTGAAGGAAATAAAGTTGAATTAAGAACTTGTCTAATTTAATGTAATCCATGTATGGGACAAAGTATATTGACAGATATAATTTTTAACTACTAAGCTTAAAACCATCAGCTGGGTCAGGAAAAAAATAGTCAACACAGCAGAAATCTATCTTAAGCAGGCAGCAGTACTCAAAAATTTAAACATACTTCTAGTGGTAAAAAACACCAAAACAACAACAAACCAGCTTATTGAATTTTCTCCACAATTATACATTCTGTAATATTGTCTATTATTGGCTTTCATAATATAGAGATCATGCATTAGAGCATGAACCTGAATATTTTAATTTTAAGACAATCCAGAGTGACTGATCTGGCAAAATGTGGAGATGGAGTGGGGAGAAATTCAAATAACAAGTTCCTGGGCCTGTGTTTACAGAATAATAGAATAGTTGAGGTTGGATTGGACCTCAGGTCATCTGGTCCAACTCCCCTGATGAAGGGTCACCTAAAGCCAGTTGTCCAGGACCATGTCCAGATAGCTTTTGAATGTCTCCAAGAATGGCGACTGCACAACCTACTGGGCAACATGTTCTTTCAATGCAGATATTTGTTCCAAGATTCAATTCAAGCAATATCTGTAGTTCCTTCAGTGAACTTTAAAGAGCTTTTCATAGCTTCTGAGGCCAAATTACCAGTTCCCACTCCTGTAAGCAGGCTTTCAAACCTGCTTGACTTGATAGGTAAAGTATGAGCCCCTGACTTTCTACACTGTTTATTTGTTAACTTTATTCTTGGCTCTGTTTCACCTCCTCTAACTAGAACAGAAACTGAAAAAATGAAACTGCTGTGCCCAAGATTAGTGCTGCATGTCCATGTTTCCCTGTTTTTCCATTTGGTCCTAGAAATAAATCTACATCTTCAGCTGTAAGCTCTTTCATGTTCTTTACAAGCCATCAAATGGATACTTCTCCTAACTTATTCTTTCAAAAAAAAAGAATTTCTTCACAATAAAAAAAAAAAAAAAAGAAAAAAAAAAAAAAAGTGAGGCAAGAAAAAAAGTAGAAATATGAGAGTTTTTTTTTTTTTTATGGGTTTTGGTTTTTGGTGATTTATGTTTGTTTGTTTTTTGTTTGTTTCTTGTTGCTCTAATATTTAGCTCTTCCAGAAATCTCATTATCATGTGCAAGGAATTAGGAGTAAAGATGCCTTGTAGGATAGGTTGCAAAGAGTCAAACAGCAACTATTCTCTATGCTTCCTAATGAACTGGACATAAGTCAGGCTATAAACTTACGCATAGTTCCCCATGCCTTTAATAAGCTACTAAGTAAATGCAAGCTCTGCACAGTCAGAATACAAATAGCAGCATAACATGGCATCTGCCTTTTTTACCAATGAGGAGAGTCTTTGACAATGTCTAACATCTTGTGCTACGTCATCTGAGGCAATTGGATTTTAGGAGGCTTGCTCTAGGTCTTTCCACAGTAGCATGAAAGTTGCCTGACTTCAGATGCAATATGACATGAGCACTTAAATAGCTCATGTAAATCAGCATAGTGCCCTTGAAGCATGGTAATAATTTACACCCACTCTACATAGAATCATAGAACAGTTAGGATTGAAAAGGACCTTAAGATCATCTAGTTCCAACCTCCCTGCCATGGGCAGCGACACCTCACACTAAACCATGCCACCCAAGGCTATGTCCAACCTGGCCTTGAACACCACCAGCACTGGAGCATTCACAACTTCCCTGGGCAACCCATTCCAGCGCCTCACCACCCTTTCACTAAAGAATTTCTTCCTCATATCCAATCTAAACTTCCACTGTTTAAGTTTGAACCCATTACTCCTTGTCCTCTCACTACAGTCCCTAATGGAGAGTCCTTCCCCAGCATCCTTATAGGCCCCCTTCAGATACTGGAAGGCTGCTATGAGGTCTCCACGCAGCCTTCTCTTCTCCAGCCTGAACACCCCAACTTTCTCATCCTATCCTCATGCAGGAGGTGCTCCAGTCCCATGATCATCCTCGTGGCTCTTCTTTGGACTTGTTCCAACAGTTCCATGTCCTTTTTATGTTGAGGACACCAGAACTGCACACAATACTCCAAGTTTGTCTCACGAGAGTAGAGTAGAGGGGCAGGATCACTTCCCTTGACTTGCTGGTCACGCTCCTTTTGATGCAGCCCAGGATATGCTTGGCTTTCTGGGCTGCAAGCGCACACTGTGCTTTTTTCCAGTCATTGGGAACTTCACCTGACTGCCATAATTTTTCAAAGAGGGACAGTGGCTTAGCAATTTCATTTGCCAGCTCCTTCAGGACCCACGGATGGATTTCATCAGCTCCCATGGACTTGTATACATTCAGGTTCTTAAGATGGTCTCGAACCAGATCCTCACCTACAGTGGGCCTACACTCTTCATTCTCACTGTGCCTACATCTGCCTTCCATGACTTGGGTGGTGTGGTCAGAGTATTCGTCAGTGAAGACTGAGGCAAAGTAGTCATTAAGAACCTCAGCCTTCTCCAAATTCAGGGTAGCCAGTTCTCCCAAAAGCTTCTGGAGAGGGCCCACGTTGTCCCTGGCCTGTCTTTTATTTGCAATGTACCTATAGAATCCCTTCCTGTTGTCCTTAACATCCCTAGCCAAGTTTAATTCTAAGCTGGCCTTAGCCTTCCTAACCTGGTCCCTAGCTTCCCAGAAAACATCCCTGTATTCTTCCCAGGCCACTTGTCCTTGCTTCCACCTTTTATAAGCATCTTTTTTATTTTGAATTTTCCTCAGCATCTCCTTATCCATCTAATGGGGTCTCCTGGCCCTCCTGCCACACTTCCTTCTAGTAGGAATGTATCGCTTCTGAGCATACACCAGGTGATCCTTGAATATCAACCAAGAGTCTTGGGCTCCCCTGCCCTCTAGGGCAACATCCCATGGAACCTTACTAAACAGATTCCTGAAGAGGCCAAAGTCTGCTCTCTGGAAGTCCAGGGCAGTGAGCTTGCTGCACACTCTTCTCACTGTCCTGAGGATCTCAAATTCAACCATCTCATGATCGCTGCAATCAAGGCTGCCCTGGAACATCACATTTCCAACCAGCCCTTTCCTGTTGGTAAGCACGAGGTCAAGCACAGAGCCTCTCCTTGTCGGCTCCTCTGTTACTTGCAGAAGGAAGTTGTCTTCCACACAATCAAGGAACTTCCTGGATTGCTTGTGCCAGGCCATACCATTGCTCCAACAGATGTCAGGGTGACTGAAGTCCCCCATGAGAACAAAGGCCTATGAGCTTGAGGTTGTTCCTATCTGGGCAGCTGACACAGTCTATCACAATATGTCGTTATGGGTGGTTTTATTGTTATCCAAATGCTGAAAATCTGCTTAGAACTTTGCAAAACAAAATTACACAGGGCTGCACTGTGAACTGTACTTTCACATATACAGTCAAATAGTTGGAAGTTAAAATACACAGATTCAGTTCAAAAGAGTCGTTTCAAATATTTCCACTTCGGCTTGAACCATTAAGCCTACCTTTCTGAAGAGAACATGGTAGTATGTGATTAGAGACTGTAATGGTTATACAAAATATGATGTAATCTGTGGTAGGAAACCCGGAAAGCCAGGTACTGTTGCTTCAAATGTGAATTAATGTTAAAATTAGCATTACTTTTCTGCTGTACCAGGAGGCCCCAGGCAAATCTGAGTATTCCGTCAGGTATCTCACAACTATAGAGGAAATTGGCAGCCTGTGTCCTTTCAAAGATAACATCTCTGTTAAAGATATAATGGAATAGGTATGTGAGCAAAACAAATTCACACAGAATATCAGAATGGCTGAGGTAGGAAGGCATTCATGACCACCTAGTTCAAATGCTCAAAACAAAGTTATGAAAGAAGCTTACTTAGAGCTGTGTCCAGTCAAGTATTTTAATATCTCTGAGGCTGGAAACTCCACAACCTCTCTGAGCAACGTGTTCCAGTAAAATCTTTTTTTCTTTTCAGTTATTTTTTCTGTATTTTAGTTTGTGCCTATTGCCTTGACTTTTTACTTGGTACCACTGAAAAGACTTTGGATCTCTCTTCTTTACTCCCTTTTATATACATTGAAAAAAATCTCTCCTGACCCTTCCCTTGTTGTCCAACTTATTTTAATTCAGGATCCTCCATGTAATTTCTGTAGAGCTGTTATCCAGGAGTTTGACATCCCATTGTTCTTCCCCAGGGGCAGGACTTGGCATTTCCTTTTGCTGAACTTCATTAAATTTCTCCGCTGTTTTATCCAGCTGGTTGTGGTCCATGTGAGCAGCAGCATCTTCTACAATATGTTTTATCAACCACTCCTCCCAGCTTTTTATCTCATCTCTGTACTTGATGAGGACATACTTGGTTCCACCATGGAGGTCTTTAAGAAAGATGTCAAGAAAGTACTGGCCCCAGTACTGACCCCTGGGTACGCCACTAGAAACTGGACTCCATATGGTCCCCATCTCCTTATCACAAACCTCTGATACCAGTGGTTCATGCTCACTGGCAATCTACCTTGTTGTCTATTTATTGTTGCAGATTACCTTGCTGTCTACTTATCTAATCCATACATACTTCAGTTTGCCTATGAGTCTGTTACTGGGACATACTAACAAAAGACTTATAAAGTCAGGATAAGCAACTGCTGTCCTCTCATCCTCTAAGCAATCGGTTTCTTGTAGATAACTGCCAGGGTGGCCAGAAATTATTTCATCTGTGTAAATAATCCTTGCTGACTCCTCCCAATCGGTTTCATGTTCTTTATGTGTTTAGAAGTGGTTTGCATAATCAGTTACTCCATCACCTGTCAAGACAGCAAGCTGAAACTGACTGGTCTGTAATGCTCTAAATCTCCTTCTGGCCCATCTCAATGATGGGAGAGATAGCTGCTTTCTTTTCAGTCCTCAGAAGCTTCCTCTGATTGCCATGACCCTTCAAAGACAACCAAGAGCAGTCTCATAGTGACATCAGCCAGATCCCTCAGCACTTGCAGATCCCATGGATTTATATATGTTCAATTTGTTTAAATATTCTGTAATCTGATCCTCCTCCATTAAGGGTCAGTCTGTCTTGTTCCAGGTTTTTACACTGGTATCAGGGTTTGGGATTGTTTGATGATACATGAGGTACCTTAGATACATGTTTGGGAGAGGCTAATAATCTTTATACTGTGCTAGGCACTACTTATCCAAGTACAAAAAAGAACTTTACCACTATGTTATCTCATGGACCAACTTTTATAATGCTGTCTAATTGTGTGGAGTACAAACTGTGTAACAAAGGAGTGCTTGAACACCTAGCGTTATAAAAACCCCATATAATTTCTATAAATTGAAATACTTGCTTGGGCAGCTATCGTAATCCATGAGGTGATGAAGGAGAATTACTTTATGACCTTGTTTTTGTCTTGGCCTATAAAGGGCTTTACAATGTGTTCACATTAAAACAGTAACTTCCAGTTGTTATTCTGTTGTCACAGGGCACTTAGGCTCAGTAGGTTTCCACAGTTTTCATCGGCATCCTTGGTTTGGCAGGCTTACTGAACTGAAATTCCAAATCCATTTAAAGTTTTCCCATCATTAAACATGTTAAGTAGAATTTCATTCATTTGTAGGTGTTGATGGGAAGTTAAACACATGCAAATATAGTTGATATAAAAAAGAAAGATTATATAGATCTTAAAGAAGGTTAGTTTTACAGAAATAATAGCAAAAAAACCCTAAAACATTAATGTTTGAAGTCTTTTGGTCAGCTTGGTTTAACATTTCAGTATCATCAAAGTATGCCGTGCTTTACATACAAACAGGTGTTTTGACAGAGGGACTTTGGTAAAGTTTAATAATTATTCATCTTTTAGAGCTACTTTCTGAAAAACCTATATGAATTCAATTTATTAATGCCAAAAAAAATGAAAAAGAAAAAGTATTTATTTGATGTAGATATCCAGGGTCTGATAGTGTCTGTGGGGTGAGGTGTTGCAGGGTGGTCTCTGAGAGGAGAGGCAGGGGCTGCCTCATGCTAGACACACCCATTTCCAATCAACTCACTGTAGGGACTGGCTGATCCCCTCTGCCAAGGTGGTGGTCCTTCAGGGAAAACATGTTTAAGAAAGGGCAGAAAATTACATACAGGCAGTGAGGAGTGAATTAAAAATGTGAGAAACATTCCTGGAGACACCAAGACAGAGAAAGAGGAGGTATGCCAGCTAGTTGCTGGAGCAGAGAACCCTGAAGCCTCTGGAGAGCACCACCTTGGAGCAGGTAGATAAGCCCTGAAGGAGCTGTGGCCCATGGAGGGCCCATGCTGGAAGATACTTTTTCCTTCCTGTGAGAAAGACCCATGCTGGAGGAAAGCGATGTGTGGGAAGGAAGGAGTGGCATAGAAAAATTGTTATGAACTGACCAGAACCCTCTTCCCCATCCATCCAGCACTGACTGGAGAAAGGAAGGTAGAGGAGTCAGGAAGGAAGGAGGGAGGTTGAATCTGGGAGGAAAAGGGGTGTGATAGGGGTAAGATGGTTTCTTTTTTCCTTTGTTTCTCATCATCCAACTCTGGTTTAGTTGGCAATAAATGAAAACTATTTTCTCCAAACTGAGTCTGTTTTCCCTGTGATGGTAATTGGTAATTTCCATCTGATTTTTTCCTGTTTAGCATGAGGCCTGAGAGAGCAGCTGGGTGGTTGTCTAGTGTCTGGCTGAGGTCAAACCTATCATGAAGGGAAAATAAAATAGAAATGGGGAGATTCAGGCTGGGTGTGAGGAAGAAATTTTTTACAATGAGGGTGGTAAAACATTAGCACAGGCTGCCCAGAGGTGTGGTGGATGCACCAGCCCTGCAGACATTCACGGCCAGGCTAGAAGTGGTTCTGGGCAACCTGATCTAGTTGAAGATGTCTCTGTTTATTTCAGAGTTGTTAGAATAAATGACCTTTGAAGGTCCCTTCCAACTCCAGCTATTCTGTGATTCTGTGATGTAAACTCCAGTAATGTTGCATCTTAAAAAGTGCAATATAAGTTTATCTAAACTCAGTAACAAATGGTTTCTTCCAATTCAGTGATAATTGAATGAATATATATTTAGCATTCACACAACTTTTTTATCTATTATAATCAATGTTTAAGTGGCAAACATGAAAATATGTTTAATTTTATGCCCCAAATTATTGGTTATTTTATACTATAGAAGAATCTGGAAAGAATTATTGTGAGAGAAATTGCTAGACTACAATCTCAACAAGTCAGAGACTTGAACTCTCTGACGACTGTGAGTAAAGTAACAACATTTTTTCATATCTCTTAATAGGAATGTATGGTTCTTATTTTTTAGTACTAAACTTCTGCATCATCCAACATATGAAAAAGATCTTACAGATACTAAAAAGAATAATAATAATAATAGAATTATGCATTGGGAACTAGTGATGATGTGACAGTTTAATAGTCAGTAAAAATAAAGAGAGTACATTTTTTCTGTTCTGTCCCATAGATTCTTTTAGAAATAATTTCCAGTTCTGGACTCTTTGAGGACTGTTATTCCACAGGAATTTATAAAGATCAGTAGCTCACTTTTCTTGCTTATCTAATACTGTAAACACATTGGAAGCAGCAAGCTATAAAGACAGACATGACTGTACCGTTGTTTTTAGTCTTCAGAAGAGAGAGACAGCAAAGATGGAATACACAAAAATAGTTACTCACTAGAGAACTGCATAAGTAAATAAGTAGGAAATGAGAAGAAGGGAAAAATTCCAGATGATACACAAATAGTAAGCAAACTTTTTGTGGCTACCAAGTAAAAATATTTGACATATTCATATAGCAAAATTTGCATTACATTTTATCAGGGAAAAATATTTTTAAAAGACAATTATTGGGAAAAAAAATCTGCCATTTAACTTTCTTAGACTTGAATGTTTCAAACACTAGATTTGAATCAAGATATGCTATAAAACAACCATCCTAATCAGATTAAAAGTTAATATTTTTGTCTCTAATCTGCATAACTGGGAGTAATTAATGTTCAAAATAACTAATAAAAAGTGGACAGGTTTGTAAGCAGACACTGAAAATATCTTGCTCCAGAATACCCAACTGACTGAAATCAACCATGTTCCTCTGGGACAAGACTGACATGAATTCCTACTCTAAATTACATGCTGATTGGATTTAATTCAGCTAATTTTAGGTTTATACAGCATTAGGGTGTGATTCAGCTGCCTGAACACAGGACCCTAGAAGAACCTTATGTTATTTGTTAATTTGAATAAACCTTTAGGCACCACTGACTGTAACAACTAAAATATTATTTCAGTTGCCCACAGTGGGTACATAATTTCTTTTAAATATTACAGTCTGTCCTGTCCTGCCTATATCCCAAGATGTCTGGTGGGTTACCATCAGCTTGGTCACTTCCCTTCCTCAGTGGAATGTGGAACAGGAAAAAAAATAGGAAAAACAAGAATGAAAAAGCTCATGGGAAGAGATGAAGAAAGGAAGATTGCTCACTGATAATCACCTCAGGTAAAAGAGGATAAATACACTTGTGATTGGTTCAGAGGTGCCAACTCAGCTGTGCTTTGAGGTGGGTCTGTTTGAATTGGTTCTTGGAGTTGGCTATAACTGGCTGCATCTGGCACAAGGCAGCTCTGGATTCTCCTCACAGATGTCATCCTGGCAGCCTTTCTGCCTCCTGCTAAAAACTTGCCATCTACACCCAGTGCAAAATACTACTGCAGAAAGCCAAATTTTCCTCAGATATTCAGGGTTATAAATGACAGCTCCTTTGGGATATCTTGAATACTCTAGAACATCTCAATGAGACTGAACACTAAGTAAAGATAACTGAAAGAAGCCCCTCATCTCCATCAAATTTAATGGCACTGCTTACATGTAGGCTTTTACATTCTAGGTCCCTAAGGTTAAGAAAAATAAATCCCATCCACAAAGTCGCAGCGTTTCTCACTGCTTAATTAGAGCATTGTATCAAAAAGTCAAGGATGCTGCCAGCAGCTATCCTTGAAAACAAAACATGAACACTACTAGTGTGCTCACTCACCACCGCCTCGCTCTTCTTTCAGAGAATAGTCAAAGTTGTCTATCCAGGGCACTACAGAGAGTACATAGCTCAGAGACATTAAATCTTGCATTGATAAATGGCTCTAAGCTCTCTAGAGGAATACTTCTAGAGTTTGAACTATCACCTGGTAACCAGCCCCTGTCTCTTATTGCTTAAATCCTAAACTAAGGAGAAGACCACGTAGTCAAATTATAGTTAGATATACAGTATTCATCAAAGGCACCAGAGTACTTTCTAAATGGTGAAAACTTGTTCTTTCAAAAAATAACTGAGGAATTAATTGATGTTTTCTCTCCAACTCAGTCTTTAAAATCTCTTATCTTCACCTCTGATATTAGCTGCCTAGTCTCTCTCTCCCTTTATACTGAGCATTGTCATTTGAACTGCAGGCGTAGGAATAAAGAAAAAAAAAAAGATGGAATTATGAACTGAAAGCTGTAATATATTTCCATCATTCTTGGGAGGGGAGTAGGAAAATAAATTAATGTTAGGAACCAGGTGTGGGTGTAAAGGACCTTGATGTGAAAGATTTCTGAATTAGACTAGCTGCTGGAAGAGCTTTGAGATAGAGGAATGCTGCTGGGAAAGTTTTGAGACTGTAGGGGAGTATTGCAGGGAAAGTTTAGCAAGATAAGAAGGAAGAAAGAAGCAAGGAACCAGCATCCAGTGAGAGAACGACAGTGAGAAGCAGGCATCCAATCAAGTCAACCAGTCAGCAAGATATCAACTAAGAAGTGAAAATACCCACGTGGATGGTGATAGCTAACCAATTGTATTAGCTGCTCATACACACGGGTACTTCGTATAGTCTGCGTTAACCCTGAACCTTCAGGAAATAAACTATTTCATTTCCTAACAAGAAATGGGGTCTGTGCATTACTTTCCACAACTAGGTGCCCAAATTGCCCCAGATTTATGTCACTGGTTTTGCTTTACTCCTTTGTTGTGGTTTAAGCTGTAAATCAGCCACGCAGTTTGTTCATTCACTTCCCCCTCCTAAAAGAACTGTCATGGTTTAAGCCGTAAAACAAGCAGTTTGTTCAC
>JAOEHX010025770.1:0-10004 GCA_025448015.1 Bolborhynchus lineola | reverse complement strand
CTCCTTTTGATACAGCCCAGGATACAGGTGACTTTCCGGGCTGCAAGAGCACACTGCCGGCTCATGTTTATTTTCTTATCGACCAACACCCCCAAGTCCTTCTCCACAGGGCTGCTCTGAATCTCTTCTCTGCCCAATCTGGAGCTGTGCCTGGGATTGCTCCGACCTACCTGTAGGACCTTGCACTTCTGAGAAACATCGTTAATTAGTTCATATTTTGACACAAAAAAAGTAGTATTAGAAATAGGAACCGGTTTCAAATATTCAAAAACAAAGTTACAGACTCCAAACTCAGTGGTTTGCATCTTTTTATGTTTTTCTATTTCTTTCTCTTATTAAAGAAGCTTTGTTTCACCTTTTTCATTCTTTATCTTTCCCTCATTTAATGTTCCTAAAATTTAAAAAGAAAGAAATAAACATGAAAAATATATTTACTTTGGCCTGTCTGTGCAAATGCTAATCAGAAAATAATAAGTAATGTTCTGTATGTGCTTCTTTACTAGTATATCACAACATAGTCAGTGCTAAGGCTACATGTTTTCAAAGAGAATATAGATACTGAAAAATCAGAGCAGCACAGTCTTTTTGAAATGCAGAAACAGTGAAATTCCCAAACACACAAGTAATGCAGCCACACATTTGAGGAACAGCAATGAGCATGAACACATTATTAAGTATATGTCTATAAAAGACAGAAAATCTGATAGCCAATTCACGTATTTCGGTAATAGCAGTCTTAATATTCCACTTTAATCAACTACTGTAGGAATTTTATGAAGGGAGTGAAAAACAACTACTAAGATTCACTTACACTGCAATGAGGTGCAATGTAGATGCCTTCAGTTTTACACAGGATTGTCTGAATACTGTCCTACAACTAATTACAGTTTTAGAGAGAATTGGGTAAGACATTTATACATTTGGTGAGTACTCACCACTGAATTAAAAAAACTGCAAAGTGAAGTCACTACAAAGGTAGTTCTGCCCTTTACCTGACCTAACTGTATATCTCCTCTTCTCCTTGCATCAGTACCAGCACCCACATGCCCACTAAGCCTCCTGACCTAGATGTGATTCTTTTTTACTATAATTAGTCTTTTCAGTTAGATTAACAGTTTGATTCAGCTTAATATAAGGTGCCAATGCCAGTACAAAGGTGGAGGTGAAAATACATAGTCAAGGGGGGAAAGGAGAGTCCTATCACCCCTTTGGGCATCATCATGACCTGAGTATTCACACTAAACTCATGATCCTCCAGGTTAGGCACAGACACACGCAGGGTACTTCTTGTGTCCATACACACTGAATATTAAATTTGATACTCTCTCGCATAAGGCAACATATAACAGGCACACCTTTTGAGGAACCACCAAGAAAGGCAATAGATTTTAAAGTCACAATGAAATTCCTCAGAGCACCATTCTGCCTGCAAGTCATCATCATCATCATCATGGCTTGGCTTTGTGAATGAAGATTTGAGAAAGGCTTTACCCATGCTTACTACAAGCACGCTGATGGCTAAAAAGGCCAATGTAGGATAAACAAGTCCAGTTGCAAAAAGCACAGCGGAAGGTCTCCTTAGGTGGTATAGGCAAGGCACGGTTCTTTCTGCATTGTCTTTTCTCCTTGAGACTGATTCTCCGTGTGTTCTCAAAAGAAACAACAACGTTATATATGACGTGTCTCCAAACCTCCCAATTGGAGGCCAGCAAGTAAACTGTTGCAAAGCCTCCTCTGCTTTTGGAAGCTGAGTTCTTTTCTGCAGAACAATTACAGGATGCTGAGCATCCCAGCCCCAGCATCAAAAATAGAGGGCCAAAACCACAAGCGCAAGCCTGTATTTCAAACACTGGAAATGAGTTTCCTCTACTTGCAAATTCTTTCTCTGAGAAAGGAGGATAATCAAAGCAGCTCTTCAGCAGTATCACACACACTACTGTCATGGTTCCAATCTATTCTCTACCAATCATAGTTTTAGTAAAACCCCTTTAAGACAAAGACTTTTACTACTCTTTTTTTTTTTTTTTTTTTAATCTCCTACAATCTAATTCTTCCAAGACTGTCTTTTTTTCATGCTGTAAGTGACATTTACTTCAATTCTTCATAAACCCCTGAGAATTGGATTCCTTGCTCCCGGAATCAAATAAAATATGTGCACAGCCTGTCAGCAGGTCACATGTATCCTGCCAACCTACATCTAATAGATTTTTCACTTTTCATCAGCGGATTTCAAGACAGTATGTAGTCTGCCAAATTTACTAAAAAGCTTGCTACAGTATCACACTTTCAAAATGTGCAATCTGTCAAAGCCACATCTCAAAATGTCTGCTGCGATAAGAGTCTTTGAAAAATCTGCTATGCTGCTGGCATTCATTCAGAAAATAGCAAGTATATCAACAGAGAAGGAAGGGAAAGGAAAAAAAAGTTGTTCAGGGGCAGGAAAGAATTGGAAAGGAAAGAAGATTAATCCTAAATGTAATTTGCTAGAATCTCAAGAAACTACAGGAAGTTTTATGCAAGTATAGTCCAGTTTCATACAAATTCCTCTAGCATGACAGCATGCTAATAGACAAATAGTCTGAGTGCTACATTTAATAGCACTGATGAAAAGATAATTTATCAGATTTGACCACAACTGTATCTAATAAACCTCAATACTGATTCAGACACTGAATACATTTAGCAAACAGTAGAAGACAGCAAAATTGCCTGCACTGCTATTGAATATTATGAGATGCTGGAGAGGAACTTTTTACAAGGGCATGTAGCACTAGGGCAAGACACAATGGCTTTAAACTGAAAGAGAGGAGATTTAAATTAGATATTAAAAAGAAACTCTGCTGTGGTGGATTTTGAAGCATCTTTAATTAACCCCTCTTTCTTTGCCACTCTTGCTTCCACACAAACATCTTGAACAGGGGTTCCGTATCCACAACTTCAATTTGCATAAACAAACTACATTGAGAAAGAGTCCAGTAGAGGTACTGAAGTTGCATGACTCTTTCATAATCTAGCACTATGTCCACAAACTCAGATTCTGTTCTATAGGGATCAGAATAGTGTTTTCTTTCCAAATATAAGTGTGGCAACTCAAAGTAGATAAGCTTGAGAGTTTGTCCTATAGCCTCTTAAGTAAATGCAGCCAGAATATATTAATATATATATATAGTTTTAATGTACTCAGCATCATGAAACAACATCACAGCCTGGTCTCGAGAAGCTCCTGCAAAAACTTGATTTTCAGTAGAGATGTTCTGTAAGGTCCATTTTCCCATCTTTCTTCTGCAAAGAAATTAGGAAGTGTGTGGGCTTCAGTTCTTTCACATACATCACAGTTCTGTCTTGGCAAACTTAGAAATACATTTAAATGTTTACAGGTTCTACCCTGCGGGATCTTTGGAAGTGATCTTTGAATTTTGTTAAACTGTGCCTTCAGTGTAAGTATTACAAAATTGTTTCAATATGCATATGGAGAGAAATCACTCATCAGCATAACAAGATTTAGAATTTCTTTTCTGTAGAAGACCACCAAAACCATGATCAACCTGCATCCCGCTTCCATGTTTATATATTGGTTTATGTTACAGTTCTTGAAGTGATTGCCTCCTGCAACATAATGTAGAAACTTTGGATTGCAACTAAGATGCCAGTCTCAAATGTCCTTCTTGCAAATGTCAAAGGGTACAATAGTTCCTTAATGAGACAAAGCTGCAAAGACTCAAGCACCTACTGTGCATGAAACTTTGGTGACTTCAAGTCACAGGGGTGTTAAAAAGGCTGGAGATTCAGGCACCACAGCTGGAACTTTAAAACATGTGTCTATGTTGTGGTTTTAATTTTGACCAGGAGTTTTCAAAGAGGATTTCCTCATCATGCTCATTCAGAAATCAAATGTCCTTTCATTCACACTCCACTACCACATTAAATGTTTTGCCTGGAATGTTTTTTGAGATCTCATAAGCTTCCATACTGATGTTGTCAACTGTGTTCCATCACAGCCATTCCTACTCTTAAATGTTTTTTTCTTACTTGAGTTTCTGTAGTTGTCTAAAGAGGGACTTCTCAATATACTACAGGATGGCAAACATGTTTATAGATGCCCTTTACAAGACAACCTCTACGTGTTTTATTCCTAAAATTCTAGAAGACACGGTGCAAGCTGAGAATCAACTTTTATTTTGGAGTGTGGATGATTAAAAAAACACAACATAATAATAAAAGAAATAAATTTAAACAATAAAAAGCTAAGAAAAACAGGGCTTGTTCTTTGGAAGACAAAGCCCACAACAAGACTCAGAGAAATCTGGGCTTGCCAGAGGACTGCAAACTGAGTCTGCTCCTTCCCTTTATTCCAAAAGAACATTAGCAGATATATATATACATTTAAGATTATAGAATCACCTCTCTACTGTGATCTTTTGTTCTGCTGGCTAACTAACCCTTTACTTTCAGTAAAGCTATCTGGTTGCAAACTCTGGAAGGACAGCAAGGTAGCTGAGCTGACCCAGTTCCACGAGGAGTTAACAGAAGTGGGATTGTATCTAGATTCCAGGCTGTGAGAGACAGAACTGTTTTTGTTTCTTTGCAGTAGAATTCTGCAGAAAAGTTAAATAGCAGAGAGGGAACCCAACAAAGTGATAATATTACCTGTGTGATGCACAGATATATATGCATACCATAGAGATTATTATCACACTTCACTTTTAGGCACCTAACTTAAACACCAAGTCTCACAGCCAACAGGAAGAGGAAGATGTCTTTTTCCAAGGAGAAAAAAGATTCCCTAATCTAAACTGCTCTCGGAGCTGACTCCTTCTTGCTCACTGACTTTAGAAGGAAAGTGCAGAGAACAGCCACCTACCTTAAATACTGAGAAATTCTCTAATGTAAATATCTACCAGTGTGCCTTTTCCAGTGTCACAGATACTGAGGATTTTGAAGATAAATGGTCTGGTTCATATACTATCTAGATAAAATAATCATTCCTCTTGTCAGATAAACCAGACCTATGAAGTTTTATAGAAATGGCAGTTGGGTTGAAAGTCTCCTCCCAAAAATGAGGAGACTGAAGGCTTTTAGGAATCTTATTTTACTTCTCTTTTCTTTTGTTAAAAGACAGGCTGCACACAGTTTCTTGAGGAAAAAGCACTTTTAAACAAAAAATTAAAATTTTGAACTCTTTGGTTGCAATCATCTCAGCTACAGACCACACGCAGTTTTAAGAGGATGGTACTTACAGTAGAATAATTAATTCAGAATCAGATTGAGATAACTTGACTATTTTGCAAGCGCCTAGAGACAAACTGATCTTCGTCATGTTTTTTGAGGATTCAAAGGAAATACTTACAGTCACTGATTACAAAAAGTGATAAAGGTGAAATTACTGAAAGACTGAAATACTTGTGGAAGTTCTTTTGCAATGTTCATTCAGCTCTAATGGAAAACTCACTTCCAAACTTTTCTAAAATTGCACTGTACTGCACAGACTGAAATTACGGAACTGCATGTAATACTAATGCATACAGGTAATTCACAATAATCTGAAGTTCAGCTACTTCACAGAAAAGACTACCATGAACTCTGATAATAATTTCACACTGAGGAGCCCAAATGTGCACTAATAATGACACCAGCTTCCAGAAAAAACTGCATTTAGAGACTGAATAAATTATCCAGCAAGTGTAGTTTTATATAACTTATCAAGATGCCTGCTTGAAACAAGACTTCTTCAAATTGACTATGCGATGCATATAGTAAGAACTCACCTCACTGCACATGCAGAGAAGATTCTAAGCTACTATTACGGCCTAAAACATGCATTCACAATTTTCTTCTCAATTTACTTAAATATGTATTTATTTATTAGACCAAAACAAATTCATCTTTGCTGAATCAGTTCCATACATTATGAAAAGTAGAAATGTCAAAAATGCTCCTCACTGTAAGACTACTGGTGTACTTCAATTTATCTGTATTGGAAACGGTCATCCTGTTGCTTCAGCCCAAGCTGTGCAGCGGGAAGTGACAGGATAAGTATGACTACAGAGAAAGCACTCTCCTAATTAGCTGCACCTCATTCTCTGAAAAAAAATAATTTTAACTGAACATTTTATTTCTTAAAAGGAGAAGAATTTCACAGAGTATCTGGAATGAAGGCAGGAAGATATATCAAACCCACTGTGGTAGATCCAGCTCAGTTCCCTGGATGGCTAAATTGAAGAGCCAAAAACCCAGACCAGACATGCACACACAAGTTTACATTATGTACTTAATGTCACAGTATACATCAGTCTCAACTGATAACTGCATTAGTATTACTGAATATATGCTACAGATACTTCATTAGTGCATTTGCCTACATTTCCCAAGTGCAAGTACCCTGAAATAATCTTTGAAACTGAACTCCTGAAATTTGTAAGGAAAGTAAAAAGAGCATTTTCCCTAAATGACTTATGCCTGCAAGCAGTCTTTGAAGTAAAATTTTAATTTTCTATATAAATATTTTGCTAACTGCTTCCTTTCACTTATGCACACAGTCAAGAGGTTCATTACATATTGCCCCATATTGAAACACAAGTCTCACAAGCCACCTGGCCTGTATATTCCCCTTATCTACTCACAGTTCATTTCATTTATTATAGTATCTATTGACATAAGTTTCCATGAAGTGGCTCCATCAGGCACTCTTGCATCCCACTCACATCCAGGGCTCAATTCTAGCGTCAGCAGTCACAGTAAACACCCCTTCACAGCAAGCTCCCAGTCACTCTTCCCTAGGGCTAAACCCTGCAGGATGGGAAGCGGCGCCTCTCCCTGACTCCCAACAAATACTAGAAGCAGCAACCTCCTTCTCAACCTTCCAGCCTGATTTCTAGCACTACCAGCCAGATTTACAATATTTTTCCTTCAGGGGACTTTTAGCATGAGATGTGCCAGGAATCTCATTACAACGCAACATTGACTTAACAGCTCAAATCTCTGGTGATTTTCCCCAGGAAATCTGGCAGGATCAATTCCAGGCTGCTCTTCTTACTACACGATGCCATGGTGCTTTCTATACACCCCCCTGAGTTACAAGAATGCTTTAAATTTGCATTACTCTTCCCACTCAAAAAAAATGTCAGGTTTAACATCTGCTAATAATACAGAAGTATTTTGATGATTCAGAGTGTGGCAGTGGATTCACAACTCACGTTGTGCTATTGAATTCAATGCAAATTGAAAGTTTTGTGAATGTGAACTTTGAATTGGAAAAAAAGATTCTGTTCTGGGAAATGTTTAAGTTAGGAAAAAGCCTACTTTTTTTTTTTTTTTTTTTTTTTTTTTAATATGTTGTTGATAAACATTCTCATTGTCAAGGTGCCATGAAGGCTGGTGGGTCCTTCAGGGTCAGGCATTGGGAAGTGGGGGCTCCCCAGGAAGCCAGCTGGGCAGTGCCTGGCAGCCAGGGCATGTCCCACCCCAGCCATGAGCAGGGAAGCCAGGAGTAACCCCAGCCTTAGACATCAGGCACTGCCCTGGAGACAGAGGCAGGCTGAGGCCATGCCAGAATGTGGGCCCATAAGTGGACCTGACTTGTCAGAACTCATGTCTGGGCAGGGCAGGGCTTTGGGGAGCTGAAGACTGGCCCCACTATGGTGTCACTGTACCTGGCTGGGCAGCACAATATCTGTTTGTCTAGATTCTCCACTGTATAAATATCAGACAACAGCAACTATGGACCTTCAGAATACAGAGCTGCAACACATACTACATTGAAACTGGAAGCACTGTGCATGGAAAGGCAACACACCCAGATTTGGAGTGATACTGTATGTGCACACATAATTGATTCAACCAATGTTGGTTTTAAATGGACATAAATCTTCCACTCAGTGCTGACATTTAGTCTCCCAGAGTGCCTCAGAAAACAGGCATCTTTTCCCTGATAAAAAGAATGAAAAAGTGACATACTGATGAAGAACTGAGTACCTTTTCCTTTTTCCCCTCCTTTTAAACCAGCTAGTAAGTAGTTCAGAACAACCTTTCAATTTACAGGTTAAACTAGTGAGTGAATGTAAGCTTTACTGGTTTCACTGATACTTTGGCTTTTCCCTTCCCACCCCCAGGGCAGCTACTGTCTCACACAGCTTAAAATGGGAAACAAGAGGCTGTCTTCTGCTCCCCAGAACAAGTTTCTTCCCAAGACCCACATCTCTCTTTGGGTCTCCCAGCATGCTCCCTCTCCTTCCTATAGTGGTGGTTGTGCTGGTTGCTGATGGGGCTACTCCATGCACCTTTGCTAGCCCTGGGTCAAGTGTGCTTGCTACTGCTATTCTCAGGCCACCTTCTGCCTCGGGAGATCTATAGGTCCAAGAGACTTCTCCATTCTTGCTTTTCAGTTATGCTACTGTAAGAAAGGGGAAACAAGAAAGAAGGAAGTAGCAACAGCTTAATTTCAACTTACATTTTGCATGAGAATATGGCAGCTGATATTCTGCAGGTTCTATACCATTTCTGTTCACTGTTTTCCTCACAGAAACAATCAAATACCTATATTTGTTTCTTGTTCAAAAGATTCCTCTTTTTAAAGGTTGGAGACAGCAGAAGTTCCCTCTTGACTCAGTTGTTTTTCTTCTGGTGGCAGGGAAATGGAAGAGGCAGCAAGTTCGTCAGAGTTTTTAGTCCTGTTGAATAAGAGCGGTACCCAACCCATCAAGTCTTCCTTTGCAAGAGCATTACCTACCCATGAAATGTCCCATGAACTTTTAGAAACATTTTCCAAGGGCTGTAGGAGTAGAGACTGAAAGCCTCAGGATATAAAAATAAGAGGTTGGAGGGCTTGAATGACAGTACATCAGCAATGTTGCACCACACACGTTTTTAGCAAGAGTGTCCCTGGTTTGAATTGCTAAAAATATTGAAAGGAGTTTCCTAACATTAACTTTTTTTCTAATCCACCAGGAAGCCTGCTGTGATGGAAAACAACGTTTCCTCAGCTAGGACACGTGTTTTGTGGTCTCCCAGCTCTGAGTTCTTACTGTCTGTCCTTGACAAACCCCATGTGATGACAGGAAAATTGAACCCTGACATCAATTAACATATGGAATAGATGAACATATGTCCTGGTAAATATTATTAATATGAAGAATATCTTACAAATAATTATTTACACTCAGAGGGAAAACAGAAACATCACTCCAGATATTTACAGCTTGAAAATTTGCTATATAAAAATCATGACACTCATTTTAGCAAAACTGAGTGGCTTGTTTCAGGAAAGGTCAGTTTAAAATATTTTACCTTCTCTTAAAACTTAGTGAACAATGTGCATTAAAAAATCAAAGAATTGTTTAATTGTCTTTCCCTTAAATAGATTGGCAGGAGAGAGACAGACATTAACATCTATGTAAAATATAAACTATTAACAGTGAACTGAGAAACAGATACAAAAATGCACAAGCAATAGGAAGCAGACACAACTCACTGTGAAGCTGGATACAGTATGTGATTCACAGACATGGATGCAGAGCTCGGAGGAAAAAAAAAACGTTCTGATTTCTGTTTACCCAGTAGAAAAAGTTGGGCATAATATTCACAGTTAGGATCCATATCTTTCTGCTTCACTAAAACCTGAATTTTATTTTTTTTGTATTTTATTATTTTTTATTATTTATTTTATCATGGATCACAACTACCCAAAGTCAGTACATGGGTAGCGGAAGAAAAGATTCTGAAAGTCCATCTCTAGCAACAGTGACAATCTCACATTGCCATCCACAAGTCCTACCACTCATAACTGCAGCAGATCTTTGTCTTCAGTTAACCAGGACTGTACATCCCAACAACATTTATATTCACAGCAATTATATGAACAAAACTCAGATATTTTTGCTTGAGAATTATTTCTGCTGCTTAAATGTAAAAATAAAAAATTCCATTTCATCAAATAATTTTCTCTCTTTACTCACTGACATTAAACAGTGACCCTTTTAGGCAATACATAATCTTTTGTCTAAAAAAAA
>JAOEHX010025768.1:970-23875 GCA_025448015.1 Bolborhynchus lineola | reverse complement strand
GCAGAGGGGCTGGAACTATATGATCTTAAGGTACTTTCTAACCCTGGCTGTTCTGTGTTTCTAATCAAGAGGTTTTATCATAAATATAACGCCAACTTCTACAGAAATACCAGTAACATAACAGATTGTAATGAACTTAATGTAAGGAGACTGAAGCAGAATTAAGTCCAGAGCTCCACAGGAATGCACACTTAAGAAAAAAGAGTTTTGTAAATAATAGATAGCAGCATTGTTATTAACAATAAGGAAGCAGAAAATGCTGCTGCACTCTTCGCCTCAGGTCAGATTTCAGATAAAGACATTTAGTATGCCTGCATATTACTAATGACTCAAAAAAATCTATAGGTGCACTTACACAATAAAAGCAAAACAAAGCGAAATATAGGAAACAAACAGAAAACAACCAAACAGTCAACCCAAAATCTTTCTGCCTTTGTGTCTTCTAATAAAAGAAAATGAGAGGTGGAATGTAAATAAACAAATAGGGAAAAAAAAAAACCCAAATCAGAATTTAGAGATCAGCTGTTCCAACCATTCTCTGCTTTCGGATGTTTCTGTAAAGGCTAAGATTTGGGGAGCAGTCCTCATTGCACTGCCCAGTGAACCTTCTCCTCACGTGAAGAGAACACTACCTGGACACAAGTTAAAACCAAACAGCTTGCCAAATACACTTACTTATCATTATCCAGGTCTGTACCTAACACTTTGCTAGATGACAAGCTGCTTAAATGCAATCAGGATTGACTGATCAAGTAAATTTTTGGCCATGCAAAGTAGTTTCAAAACCTATGCATGTGTGTTTTCTTTTGCTCCAGAGACACGGGTAATATGCCTATTTTTAAAAAAATCTATGTTATTCCTGGAGCTTTTTCATATATAATTAGACAAGGTACGCTACTGCACCATCACTCTCTTCATCAGCAGAAATTTAAAAGCAGTTGAATCTGTAACTATTTTTTGCTTATTTTTTCATTCAGTTCTGCTGAACTCATGTATAACATACTCTGAATACTCCACTAATATTTTTAATGGCAGTTTATATAACTGAAACCCTCTGGTCAGCTTTTAAAGTTTGGAAGAGTTCGCTTAATCCACTCTCCATTGACTGTTGGTATCTTCCACCCCCAATACTCAGATAAAGCCTGCTGAGTCAGACTCTCAGCAAGGGTAGCTCCACTCTTGATGCTACAAAAGATTTTAAGCAAACATCCTTAGTCTGCTATACAAATAGCTCCTAGATTTCAGAGAATCATAGAATGGGTTGGGTTAGAAAGGATCTTAAAGTTGGTCATCTAAGTTCCACCTCCCTGCTACATGCAGAGACACCTTCCACCAGATCAGCTGGTTGAAAGGCCTGTCCTTGAACACTGCCTGGGAAGGGGCAGCCCCAGCTTCCCTGACCAACCTGTGCCAGTGTCTCACCACTCTCATTATAAAGAATTTCTTCCTAATACCTAATCTAAATCTACCCTCTTTCAGCTTAAAGCCATTCCCCCTTGTCCTATTTCCACATGCTCTTGTAAAAGTTCCTCTCCAGCTTTCTTGTAGACCCACTTTAGGCACTGGAAGGCTGGTAGGTGGTCTCCCTGGAGCCTTCTGTTCTGCAGATTGACCAACCCTATCTGTCTCTGCCTGTCTTCATTGGAGAAGCGCTCCAGACCTCTGATCATATTGGTGGCCCTCCTCTGGACTAGCTCCAACAGGTCCAAGTCATTCTTATGTTTGGGCCCCCAAAACTTAACGCAGTACTCCAGGTAGGGTCTAAGAAAGCAGAGCAAAGGGAAAGAACCCCCTTCCCTTGACCTGCTTGCTGGTCAAGCTCCTTTTGATGTAGCCCAGGATATGATAGGCCTTCAGGGCTGCAAGAGCACACTGCTGGCTCATGTTCAGCTTTTCATCAATCAACATCCCAGGGTCTTTCTCCCTCAGGGGTGCTCTCAACCCACTCTCTGCTCAGCCTGTATCTGTGCTTGGGACTGCCCTGACCCAGGTGCAGGACCTTGCACTTGGCCTGTTGAACTTGATGAGGCTCTCAAAGACCCACCTCTCAAGTGTGTCAAGGCCCTCATCCTTTTCTTGCAGTTTTTAAAATACTGATTAACCCATGGTCAGAAAGAGCATGGTCCATGTTAAAAGTGATGTTCCAGAACTCTGAAAAGCTTAAACAAAAAAATGGCCCAAACAAGTAGCAAAACATCTGCACATAATGAACAAAAATATTTGGCTGAGGAGCCAAGATCTAAAAAAAGAAAACAAGAAGTGACATACTACTATTACAAGGGCTTGGCAAAAAAGCCCAAAACCTTACATATAATGGCATTTCTAATTCAAAAGAAAATAAAAAAAAGAGAAACCCAACAAACTTTATTTTTTTGGTCTAGGAGGAAGTGAACTACTACATCCGCACTTGTTTCCAGTGAGACCGATACTGAAACTGGGTACACAAGTACATTTGTAGACAACAGGCATTATGACTAATACCACTAGCATGGGAAAAAAGCTCTAAGAATTCCCTTTTCTTTCAAAGCAGGGAAGTACTGGTTACAGTTTCCTCTTCACTAAGCAATAGCAGCAGAGTAGTAATTAGGTCCTAAAACAACAGTTAAGAGTAGCTGCACGTGGCTACCACAGACTTCCTCAGTGGCAGACAAGAAACCCAACTCTTCTGAAGAGCTGCATTGCTGAATATCGAGCTGTGAGGACTGCAGCCACCCGCAGCTTACTGCGAGGGCATACTAAGAATTACTGCTCCAGAAAGCAAAGCAAGTTCTTAACAAGGTTAACTTCTTTCTAACAGCTGAAGTATCAGTGTGGAAGACATAATACAAAGAAATCACAACTGGCAGCCTTAATCGCCATTTGTTTCCCCACCTAAGGATGATGAGGTTATGCGGCTACACTGCAGCTGAGACACTATGCACCACACCCTCATCTCAGAGCAGCCCTTCCCTCCCCACCATACCTCAAATATTTTATTGCTCTCTCCAGCAGTACAAGGATGAGAAGCACTTCCATCTTAGCTTCCCTGCATCTACAGCTTGTGCGTGCAATTGGCTTCAAAAGCACTGAGGCCACAGCACTGCTGACAGTGCTGGGGGAAAAGGGGCAAGGGCTTGCAAAAAAAGCCTTAACCAAGGAAAACTGCTAGGCAGTGTTATGCATTCACTCCACTTACTGTGGCAAATAGGCATTTAAGAAAATTCGTTTCAATTTTTGAATTGAGAATACTGACATACCTTGCTTAATTTTTGTCTGCTCATGTAACAAATGAGCTTCAAGAGGACAGCACATCAGTGATTTCACTCCCCAAATTTGATCTGATTTCTACCCTGCTGTTTTGTACTATTCTTCCAGACTCCATTAAAGACAACAAGACCAATTTACAAATTACACTTTATAATCTAATTTTATAAATTGTAAATAGAAATGGAATTACAGATATACAAGAGGACACCAAGCAGGCTGTAACCCAGAAACCAAAGGGCCAACAAGCACATTTCCAGTTTGTGGCTTTCCTAACTGAACCTGTGACTTGTAAAAGGTTTGCTTTGTACTTTAACATGAGCTCCAGCTAGTCTTGTGGCCCAATCTCAAGACAACAACATTTGAAGGGTTAAGATTTTACATTTTTGTCTGAAAACAAAATGGCCTCTCTACTTTCCTCTGATCATGCCCTGAACTCCCTCCTTCATATCACACAGCTTTTGTTCTTCTTCCAAGTGCTCCAAGCATTTAGCAATTTTTTCAGGTCTTCCCAGTTGCACAGATCTGCCACACAAATCAACACTACCTAATCCATGGCATTACCTAATTTTCATTTCACTTCCTCTCTGCATACCCAGAAATTACCAATAACTACAGAGACTAAGTTGAAAAAGAAATAAAACTGGAACCATATTATCTACTTTTACCCATTCTACAGAATCAGTAGGAAGTTGATACCTGCTCAGACGAGAGAGCCTTTCTTCTATGGGCTATTCTTTGCTTCTCAACCAAACCACAGAACGTAAGAACTTGTGTGTTTTTCCAATTTACTTTTGCAGTATTCACTCTGATAAAAACATCTTGTTGCATGATCTCTTTAGTATTTGCACAAGATCCGAATGTGTATATTCTCCAGTTTACTCTAGTTATGCTATTTCATTTTGTTTGCAGGTAAGTTCTGGGTATTCCCTCATTCAAACAGAAATATTGCAAGGAGCTATTTTTATCAAAGTACTCAAAGGTAAATAAAAAGCTTTTTGACTACAGCACTTAAAAGGACAGAGTGAGAAAAGTCCTAGGTAAAAGGAACATTTAAATGTACTTCCTGTAGGCACTCCAAAGCAGACCTGTTGCCTTGATCAAAGAGCAGGATTGATCGCTACTTACTAAAATAGATAAGGCGATACAATTGTAACAGCACACATTAAACATTTGAGGCTAGAGGGAAGAAACCAGAATAGCCATGCCCCAATTCATTCCATAAAAATCCATCACCTCTCCTGATGCAAACTACATGAAAGGCATAGATACCACCTGGCCTCCAGCACACAGGCAGTATTTTCAAGTTTAAGAGGACAGGAGGTAAGTTTTCTATTTGTAAGTTTAACAAAGTGACCAGAACGAAGGAGACATGAGGACATGACACCACGTACACAGCTCTGTAGGAGTTCACCTTGAATAACTGCAGGGTTGTCAAAAATACCTGTTACAAAACTAGTTATTAAAAACAGTAGTCAGACGATTGCAATGTATGCAATTCTCCAGCATGGATATTCAGGGTTAATAGAAAGTGGGAGTGAAACAAAACAGTGCGGTTGGAAGATTAAATGTAAAAACCTACCTTTTGTAGACTAGTTGGGTTCAACTGTGTTTTGTCAATTATTTTTATGGCAACCTAAAGGAAGAGTTCATAATCAGTATTTTCCATGTGAACACTGCAGCATTATTACAAGATGGTCAAATCCAGTAACACAAATTGAAAACATGAACACTATACAAAAACCACTCAGTTTCTTCAGTAAATTATGTAGGCCTATTAGAAGTAAAAACATTTGAAATTAACAGCTAAACTATAATTTATTTCTGCTGCAACAAACTAAACAGCAGAGTGGAAAACAAAACCCCAAGTATTTTAAGCATATTAAGATGAGAAACTCAGTCTTTTGCTTGACATTGAGACTATCAGGCTTACAACAGTGGAAGCTTCAACACCAGAAAGTGCCCAGATAGAGTGTGCCTACAGATAATAGTTACGCAGTGTAATTACACAACAGATTACACAGTACTGACTGAGCATTGGCAGCTTGTGAAGATGCTTCTAAAAGCATAGATTTCAGAACAAAGTAATTCCTGACAGATTTAGCAGGAACTAAGTTCACCTTTGGAAAGTCACTGAATATTTGTATCAATTTGCTCCCTGATGAATATGAAAAGAATTATCACTCCTTCATCAAGAGAACCCCATTGGCTGTAGTACAACAATTTTGGGTAAGTTTACTCCTTTACTGGTTTTCATCTTTTCATTAAATACTGCACTGAAATATGAAAGAACATAAAGATTTCACGAAATAATCAAAAGCTAAATTCAGTACCCTGGTTAACTAGTCATAACCTGAAGATTTGAAACAATGAACAGGCGAAAGACTAGCTTCAGTGTAATGCAATTTGGATACAGGATGAGTTAGAACAGGAAACGTGAATCTTTCTAGAATTACATGCCAACTGGTATTTTTCCTTTCTAAATTAAAGACTAAACATACCAGAAGAAACTCTACAGAAGCCAAGGAGATGGTGCCTTTCTAAGAAGAAAGATGCTGCAAGTCAGCTGATTACAATACCTCACTGGTGCAAAGCAAGGGCTTTCAATTCCCCTTCAATTTTTGGCTCAAACAGTATAAGCTGCTACTTCCCATTCCACATCTCCTGTTTCCCTGCATCGCTTTGTGCTATATTTGTCATCTCATTAACCTGAGGTTAGTAACATATGGAATAAAGGGTATCTTACATGAAAGTAAATTCATATTCATATAGTCAAGCACAAAAACCACATAGATGGATCATCATGATAGAGAGAGGAAGAGGGGAACAGAGTGTTCAATGCTTGGGTGCATCACAGAATTGTGTGACCGACACAGTGTTTTCTGAAACTGAGCTTCAAGATTTATTTTGAGCCCTTCTAGACACAAGATATGATGATACGTCACCAAAAAATCATTTAAGAATACTTTTGCTTTGGGGAGTATTTTCTTCTAAGGTATGCTACTGAAATTAAAGATCACTATTTCCAGAGGCAGAATTCCGTTGCAAAACCCCTTGAGAAATCACTTCAAAAATACAAATAAACACATTAAGCAATAGGTATTTTTACTTAGCAGCTGTGTACGAAACCAAGAAAGATTTTTATCTCTACCTTCATGCCTGCTGAACTATTGTCATGAAGGTAGCAAAGCTACTCACTTCCTGCAATCCCTTATAAATCTGTGCTGGACATAGGATAACCACTGCCCTTGTCAACAGTGGATGTTATTTCAAAGTTAATTGGTGTCTCAGGACTACCCCATACCACAGAAGACGGCTGTTTGCTTGGTAAGTGCATTCCACTCAGAAAAATGTGGCAGTTCTGTGTTCTAAACTGTAATGATTATGGTCAATCTTTGGAAGATATAAGCTTGTTTTAACCCATGAGGTCATAAGGTCACTGGGCTTCTGCAAAACACAGCTCACCTCTCTCACTTGTGCATTGGTGCCAGATGATCAGAGAGGTCTCACACTGGCAAACAAAGTCAGCCCTGGAGATACAGCAGAGGTACACACCTCAGTTTTCTCAAAGGTAGACTCACAGGCCTGTTCAGTGCACTAATTATAGCCTTACAGGCAGGATGAATTTAGAGAATTCCTATCCACATGAACACTGAGAGTACAATGTGTTAACACTGGCTGAGAGAACTTGAACCCATCATCAGAACAGGCAGCAATTTCAGGTGTCTTGATAAGGTCTCCAAATCACAGGTAAAGGGAGCCTACCCTCAAGAATAGTTCTGACAAGCCTGAGAAAGAAAACCCTCCATTTTACTAAGCATAGTTAAAAAAGTTCAAATTGCCTTCCACTCTGCTCTCTTCGCACAAAGTGAATCTGGAACCATTTCAAGTATTGTGTGGTATGGCCAATGCTGGAGGAACACAAGTCCACCTACGCTGTTACACCACTGCATCATCTATTATATCCTGTGTGAGATCGTTAGTAGAATTAAAATTAACTTTGCTTTCACCATTCACAATAACATGACTTAAAACATTCCTCCTACATGACTTGGATGAGGGAGTTAAAGCAATCAGAAGTTGAAACGCTGAGCAAATTGGCCAAACTGCTACCATTCAGAATGTTTTCTCACTCTTTCACTTTTTCCAAGAGAACAGAAAGAAGATGACAATAGATTCCCCGAAGTCAGACTTGGATCCTGAAAGAATCCTGTCTCACTAGGAAACTTCAACTTCCTGGCTATTAACTGAACACATGCTTTTAATGAACAGAAGGATCCATACATTTTTGGCTGTGATTCCAACCACCTCAGTAACAGCAAAAGGTAGTTTTCTCTCTTAAATTGATTCTGCAAGTATGGAAAACTTGCCAGAGAAAATAACCTTTTCAAATTACAACAGAAAATACATGGCTTAAAGTAAAAGAATTAACAAAAGCAGATTTACAGTTAAGAATTTTTGTTTTGAAAGGGCAAACAGACTAGAATAGTACTCTTCTAGACAGAAGATCTTGAAGGAGCATTTCCAAACTCCAGCTCTTGTTCAGTGAAACTAACCTCACTTCCATGCCCCTGCAGTGAAAAGGCCGCACACCTCCTGGCAAGACAATTCAACTTCCTCAGTTAGGCTGATGTTCTGATCACCCCCCAAAGGGCTAAACATTTCTTCCTTTCTGTAATTTGAGGCTGGGCTCTTAACACATATGCTGCAGACGCACAGAAGATGGAAATGAAAGAGAGCCCTGAAACTTGGTCCAGTTAAGACACATGAAAGCTCTATCTCAAGCAACGGGAAAATTCATAGTGAAGGACTCCAGATACAAGGAGATGAGCAACTACCCTAGAAGAATGCTTGAACAAACATACCATCCTCCCAAGAAGTGCCAGAGAAGTGCTGATCTGGTGCATGATTTATTTAGAAGTTAATCAGTGCAGAGATCTAAAGAAGGAATTGCCATAAAGTGAAACTAAACTGGAGACTTTAACTAACATTAAGAATAGCCACATAGATAACAAAAAGAAGATAAGTAGGGTTCAAAAACAGCAAGGGTACAGCAGAGATTAAAAGTCATTTAAGCGTGACTTCCAAAGCTAGTATTTTATTGTAGGTTCTGGTACATAAGATGGAAAAAAGAAGAGGAACAAAGACAGGACAGCCAATAGGAATGAGCGTGTAAAGCCAGAAAACACAGATTCAGGAACATGAGTTCTGTATAGCTGAAGCCAGACTGAGAACTTTATCCCTGAATTCTGAAGAGTGGCAGGTTTAAAAAGGGGGAAGGGGAAGAAGGCATTCTTGTAGCAAGTTGTAGCAACATCTATCAAGACCAAAATGGCAGCACAGGTTTAGAAATTATCAAACTTTTTATTTTTTCCTAGTACAGCTGTTCACCACAAAATTCTTGAGCTCAAAACTCACAAGAGGAAATACACAGAAACAGACAGAAGGGTTAAATGCAACACATTTTCCCAAGTTAATTCTGCCCTAGGGAGACAAAAAATATATGACTACCTGGACTACTGTAAAGCCTCATCTAGAAGGATGCACAGAAATTACTGAACTACAGGGAAACGTGCACAGAGCTTTTTTAATTAAAAGAAGTGACTAAAGAGATACCAAGTTGGAAATAAATGAGTAAAAGTTTTTCCAAGGACAAGACTTGGGACCAATCTTGCTTAGCATCTGATTCAGTGGCTTTGGCACATAAGTCAAACCATAATGATTAAGTCTGCTGAAGGAATTAAGAGGCACCATCAAATACAATGGAAAACTGATACAAAACAACCTTGGAGATGTGTTAGCAAAGAAAGCAAGATTCAGTGAAGTACAAGGTGCTGCTGCTCATCAGTAGAAATTTCAACGTGACAGCCATGAAAAAGGTTAACATCATCTAAAGATTTATCAGATAAATACTTCTGTAAGGGCACAAGTAAACTAATGACACTGGGGAAATTGTTATCCAGACTATTCTGAAAAACTCTGATAACATAAATCTAAAATAAGCAATTATCATCAATGCTCTATAGTTCACCTACCAAGAAGAGAAGCTTTTACTCATCTCTCTTACAAAGAGAAAAAAATAAGTTTTAAATGCCTTCAAGGTATTCCTATAAACCAGCTTAATTGTTAGCTTCAAAGGAATGTTACTCATTTTAGGTTAACCAGGACCAATGGCTACATCCTGGAAAATACTCAGGCTCTGAACTGACTGAATGACATCTATTTCATGAGAGTTTAAGAAACTTAGCACTTCAATCTTTCAAAATCTGGCCAAAGATTTTATACTGTCACTTTATATGTTGAAATTTCAGACAAAAATAATGATCCAGAGGTCAACACACAGTTAAGTGCAAGTAAAGAAAATGTACTTCAATTTTTGCAAAGCAATTTGTGACACATGCTACCTACCTCCAACTCCTATACATATAATAATAGCAAAGAAATACTAACCAAGTACCCAAGGACTTGCATTTCCTGTGTTAAGTATTAATAAAAAGAGAAGGGAACTTAAGTGGAAAGCAATTAACCACAATAGGAGTCAACGACTTTCTTTACAAAGAAGCACTGACTTTAACACCAGAATACAACTGCTGATCACCAGAACTGTCAGCTTACAAGAAACAAAGACAAATAAACAAAATCCCCCCCAACAACTCTTGCAAAATTATGTCCTCTTTGTTCCTCCTAGTGCTACTGAACTCAGTATTAGCTCAGAACAAAGAAATTACCTTAAAGAGCTGCAGTCAGCCACATAGCTTTCTCTAGAAGTCCTTGCTGGTTATCAGCAAATATTTACTTCATTATGGCTCAGCAAAAAAAGGTCAACAAGGTGTTTCTCCCTCTTTCAGTATGTAGAGTTGCTATTAATAAAACAGCACTAGGAAATACTTGTAACAAGCTTCTTGCAACAAGCAAGCAGGACTACAGTTCACCAAACCAGAACCATCATTAACTGCAAGTTATTAATTACACTGCAGAAACTATTTATGGAGCTAAGTTAGACACTATGAAGAGATACAAGAGGAAGCTTGTCTACACCACACAACGCTGAGCAAGACACACAAACCGGCTCTGAACAAACTGGAGCATCTTCCCAAGGCTGCCCAGCACTGCATACACTAAGAAAACTCCTGGGAGAAACATTGCTTTGGCAAGAAAATACTGAGCTTGGGCTACTCAGATCATAATCAAGAAGATACATTCATTCCCATTCCTGACTTCCCCTCCAATAGAGCCCCAAACTTTGCAGTACAGAGACTCCAAGAAGCAGTATTTGCAGCAAGCTTAATTGCTATATATCAAACCCTACTTTGGGAACACAGAATACAGCAGAGAATTCTAGTAGCAAACTTGAACACAGTTCAGTTGGAGAGGGACTTGTCAAAAACACAAACTTAAGAGATTATTTTTAAGAGAATTTGTTTTGTAATAATTACTAAAAGATACAGTTTTCCATTTTAATTCTACATGAGTGGCAATATCTCTAGTAAAACATGCTAAAATGTTCACCTGGATGATTATTATTCTGAGAAAACCTGCACACCTACTGCAATTCACTACTGTTTACATTCATACCACTTTACCTCTCTGCCAGTTAGGATGTGCCTTGCCAGTTTTACTTTTGCAAAATTCCCCTTTCCAATCGTTTTAAGGAGTCTGTAATTTCCAATATGTGGCTGCTCATCTGTGCAGGAAGCTATAGAGTTCCTGCAGCGAGCTCCAGAGCGCCCAGTCCGAGTGGAAACTTCCTGCCGTCCATCTCCATGGGACGTGTGCTGCAATAAAAACACACACAAATAAGGCTGAGAAATAAAGACAAAACATATCAATGATGAGAAGCATACAACATGCAAAAATGTTAGCAATGCCTCTAAAGAAATCTTCAGAGGATCCAACTAACACTCCAGAATCACACTGAACTTTGCTCTGATGGGGACAATAAAGAGGTTCCCAGTTCATAACACAACAGCCATTTCATCACCTTGTAAAGACCAAATGGAACATCACCTGAACTGCAGCAACAATTGAGCATTTTTAAGTAACTTACGTGGACTGCAAACCAGTCACAGAACATGGATGTGTTTGGTATTATTTCCCATCTTCATTACTGCGCCTAACTAAAGCAGGAAAGCCTTTGGAAAGGAGACATGAACAATGCTTTTCCAAAAGCACACACAACAAAATGTTCACCTTTATTGGACAGTTTAATACTAATGACAAAATAATAAAAGGTTTCCTTTTTTATTAGTCTCCTGTTTCTGAAAAACCTCATGACTGAAAATACACAGGACAGCCTGGAGAACAAGGGAGGAAATCTTCCTCAATGTACAGAAACCTCAGATAGTAGCAGGCTGAGCACCGTTTCCAGAGATCTGAGATGCTGTCTGCAACTTGTTAAGTTCCCTTTACTCAGTTTCCCTGAACAGCTATTAATAAGAATGAATGGGTATTATCTCATACCTACAACAGCCTTTATGCATTACACCACATGGTTAAAATATCAGTACTTTTTTCACTTCTTGACAGCCTGTTTATGAAAGAGCAGGTCCCCTCATGTTCTCCACTCATGGTTGAGCTCTATATACAAACTTCACTGAAGTATTAATTAGAAATACTCAGTAGCTTGCCATCATGGAACAAACATCTGGCTATACAGAATACAACATGCTAAATTCACAGCCACCCCAGAAATGCCAGATCTTCCTCTTCTTCTACTCCTCCTCCTCTTGCTGAAACCCAGAAGGAATAACAAAAAATCTGGCATTCAGCAACACTCAGTATGAAAATCACTGTAGCATAAGGATATAAGATCATAACCCAAGAGCTAACAACCATTTTGGAGGCACAACTGAAGAAATCCATGCTTACATGACACTTAGCAAGTTTCACACTCTTATTTAGTAACCTGATGTAACTTTGTGACCACAAACTCTAGTATCTTGTTTGTTAATTCAAGTTCAACAGCTGTGATCAAATTATTTTTAAAAACACACTGATTTCATTTCAGAAATATTACTGATAGAAGTCTATGGCAACTCTTGGAGAATTGTTTCAGTAGACACTATTTTAAAAAAGATACACACAAAAACGTGGCGCATATGATGCTTTAGTATCAATCTGGCTTTAGTTTCTCCTTACTGCATTGCTACTGCATTGTCACCAGACTTGTACTTCCCAATAGGTACTGAATTACTATGATAACATTAGCCCTTCAGTTTAGTAAGTTGTATTGAGCTCCCTTGCAGGCTGCTGCAAGAGTGATTAAAGACAAGGAAACATTTCTTACAGTTCTTTTCAGAACCCTCTCCTATTTTTCCAACATGCTTTTGTGGGGCTCATGCTAGAACTGGATGCGGAGTAGGACTAAATACAAAGAGCGCATCTTCTGTTCAACACTCCACTGATTTTCCATGGACAGAACTAGCCTTCCTGGCAGACCACCATCTGTACCTGACCACCCAACACTTAAGCTAACTCTTTTTAAGAATTATTGCTTCCCATTCCCTTACCACATCTAATAACTTTCATTTTTGGTTCTTTATTTGCATGATCTCATTTGGCTGAAGTAAAATGCAGAGTTTCCTTACATGCAGGTTATTACGTGTTCCTAATGATTAGCCCATCCTGCCCTATTTTAATATTCTAGCAACCTTCATCCTAGTTTTCAGGAGCAGTTGTATACATTTCTTCCTAACCCACTAATAACTGGCAAAGGAACAAGAAACACACCCATAACAAGATCCAATAAAATTTCAGCACTTGGTAACAACTCATTTTTCTCAATAACATCTTGAGACATAGAGCAACTGGGTAACTGTTTATCAGTAACACTCAAGGAGAAGGACAACAAGAGCAGTCACTCAGGTGAAGGAACTACTAAAGCCAGTGAAATCCTGTACTTGCAATTTCACGATTTTGCAAGCACTTAATGCCAGGCTGCTGGTGATGGTTGTTCAGGCCACTTTAGTCACACCTGCATGTACTGGCATAGTAATGCCCATCCTTTATACTTCCCTGCACTTGAACTTCTAACAAACCTTGCAGCAGCACACAACGCAGAGAACTTCTCTGTCAGCTCCTTTGGTACCTTCTAGTGTCAAATTATTCAGACCAGCTAAAAAAAAAGCAACAACTGCTGATGCTGGATGCTAAAAGACTCCTACATTACTAGCCCAGTGATCATGGACCGGGATGTTCTATACAGGGCCACAAGGGTATTTCTTGGATATATTAGAGGAATGCTCACTTTAAGTTCAAGTACAGCATTCCAGAAATACAGCTGTACTACTTACATTGCACTTCACTGAACTGATAACCTATCTCAGTAAAAGAAGTATATTACAACTATTTAGACTATAGCTCTTTCACACCTGGGCATACGGCACAGGCACACAAGCTGCCTTCAGCAAGTACCTGCATCTGTGCTTCCTTGTGCTTGAAATAATAAGCTGTGTTAGACCTGAGCTATCTTATTAGGCTGTTGAGATGGAGGCATCAAATACTGTGTATTCCCAAACCAGAGAATCTGCATATAGATTATTCAAAACTGACCTTACTCATATCCTACTTCATATAAACTGAATTAGGTAAAATAAAAGAGTATGTTATACTACCAAATTCTATTCCACATAGTAAACCACCCCAGCTAATATATCTTGAGAGCTTCACTATGCTCTGTTGAGGAATGACTTCTTGTGCTCTACCATATTTTTCATGCTTTCTAGCTTTGTGCTTCCCGGGAGGAATTAACAGCTGTGAACTCATTTGGACTAGCGTTGATAAATTTAACACAATCTCCTTGTATGGAGGTTTCCACTTCCACCCTAACCCAGATCATTTCTTTTTAAGAATATGACCTTTTTCAGCTGTGGTTTTTGAATTTCAAGCTGCGTGTTCCTAAACAGTTCAGCTCTCTCCAAATGACTTGCTCATAGTCATGTTTCTTTCTGTAGAAATCTATCTGCAACCATATTGAATTTGGGCTTTATTTTACAGAATTAAATCTATCAGCAAGACCTTCCTCTGTCAACTGAAGAGAACACAAGCTTTCAAACACATGCATAAAACAGCTTTCCAGTTTCAACATGGATTTTCTTTTGATTATGGAAATGAAAGAAGAAGGCTCGGTAGCATACAGTACTGAAAGGCATGAACTCAGAACAGAGTAAAAGTGTTTCTACCACTGAAATAATTTTCAAGAAGCCATGACAGGCAGATGGTGTAGGCAAAAAGCAAAAATATGGATGGTCCAGAAAAGTTTAAGTCATGCATTGGCTTGTATAGCATTTGGTTGTAGTCTGGTACTTCCCAGGGTAGAAAGTTAAAAAGCAAACAGATTAAAAAGCTCCCATCTCAGACCAGAGGAACAGTAATAGCATCTTCTGCTCTCGAGACTGAGATGTAGGTCTTTTGTCTTTTCCCAGCCAGACCCTCAACTCTCCTGATTTTGCCTCCCCTCATCCACTGACACGCAAAGATTCTGATCAATTTCCGGCTTCTTTTCCAGGTCCACATTTATATGGCTTCAATAAGAGATGGGGTTTGTCCTAAAACATGAGCTTTAAAACAAATGTGTTCATTTGCAGTAAGTTTCCATATACTGGCAGGCAAGCTGTACTTCCTGGATATGCATTCTGTGCAAGGGTAACACTCCCTTCATGACACCCACTATGGCTGAGTGATTCCCAAAATACCTGTCTTCAGGGAAAACAAGATCATTACACTGCAGATAGGGAACTGAAGCAAGAAGACATTGTTGCAGCTTCAAGCTAGCCATAGTCACCATCTCTTTTAAATGAAAAGTCTTCTGAAATCCACTCATGACAAGAAAGCACTTTCTCCTGTATGCATCAGGAACCATTTAAAAAAATCTTTAAAATACTGTAAAGGGGGTGGGTGGTGCACATAGTAGGAGGGCTCCCTAAAAAAAACTCCTACCAATCTTCAAGCCAACAAAACAACCTCTCTCTCTCAAAAAAGCATTCTCTTCCTCCCCCAGCCCCACCCTGGTATTACTCAACCCAGAAGGAAATGGAGTAAAACATCTCCAATAGTGAGAAACCTTACTGCGAGGGAGGAACTGAGCCCAAGACCAACTATATTTGGAACACAAAGCAAAACCCACCTTTTCGCAAAAGCCTTCCCCCACTGATGAGCCGACATCCTTTCAGAGAATGATAAGCATGAAGAGAAAGAAAAAAGAAAAGAAAAGAAAGTAAAAAGCAAATGGTATGAAGGTGACAATAACAAAATCTTTTTGGTAGATGTTAGCTTTATCCAGTATCTGTATGATTAGAGGTATCTTAACATTCAGAGCATTAGAAACACACAGGGCAGAAAATGACTTGCATCAAAGTTCTTATACTGCTTAAGGACATGCCAATAGCTGAAAAGAACCTGGAAGAGACAGAATCTGATATCCATTTGAAGAGCTGAAAAACATAAATAAATTAGAATGCTCAAGACCTGCAAAAATCCATGTTTATTTACAGTAAGTAGGAAGCTTTCTTTCTAAAACAAGGAGGACAAACAGTATCAACGTTTAAAGTATTTGATCTATAGAGTAGTGAAAACTATCTTCCCATCAGCTAAATGAACTAATAAAATGTAATCTTACAAAGTCTCTAGGAAAGTTTATCACCTTGGCTGTTAGCTCATCTTCGTATGAAACACTATCAAGTGGTATTATAGAATTTCTTGGAAAGCTGTCAGACAAGTAACAATTGCAATGGCCTCATTAATCTCAGCATTTTTAATTATAATAAGAAAAAATTGTATGTAGAGCCTATCGCTTACAATATTAATACTTTAAACATTCCAGGACATAATGAGCATTTGAGACACTAAACTGCTTCATTACTCTAACTTGGGCACACAACATATAAAGGAAACATGGTAATTTCTGGCTAGGCACCCCCCACCAGCAACCTAACTTATAAAAAAAACTTACCAGGAAACATACCATAGCTTTAAAATATAAAAAAAGCCCCCCATTCCTCCCCAGAAAAAAAAACACCTTAAATTAAATATGTGAAGATAAATTTCACTGCAGCCCTTCCTAAGAATGTGTTGTATTTTATTTCCCACTTATCATTAACCTCTTTAGAAGATAGTGACTGCTGAGTACTACTTAGGGCAAGAGAATAAAGGTTAGCCCTAAGGATATTCTCAGAAATAGTCTTATTGTGCAGATATATCCATAAAACAGCACAGCAGGGCATCCCACAACTGCTGACAAAGGAATTCTACTGGAAAGTCCAAGCACAGACTTAAATTTTTGGCAAACACCAAAAGGTGCCACAGCAAACACTCAGCTACAGATGTGCATATACCAGTTACTGCTCTAGGAATTCTTATGTCATAATATACTATATTGTTTTCCTATATTACAGAATAGGAAGACATCAGATGAAGATGTTCTGTACATGTCCTGGTTTTACTTCCCTCCTACCACTGGCCAAGGCACAAATCAGGACAGGGAGCAAGGTGAATTTGTCAAACCCAGCATTCCTGTGCCGATGTTTGCATAACCAATTCTTTGGTTCCAGTACATGTAATTAAAAGGCAGTTTTCAGCCTAGCTTGCTACATAATCCATCCTAAGGATGAACAGTCATGGTTTCCATCTCATGAAATTTTAAATGCTGTCCTACAAAAGAAAATGATATCCAATGTGGTATTAAACTTCTCAATCCATGAAGGCAGATTTGTTCACTGAAGTGTGCTACAGCCCTACCATTATGGATGCTGTGATCAAGTGGAACAACTGAAAGGGTCAGAACTCAGCAAGGTAGACAAACAGACCTTCCAGAAATACATTATAGCTGCTAAAGGAGAAAAAACTAATGTGGACGCTTCCATTGTCAAAAGGTGAAGAACCCACTGTACAATTCTTAGCCTATCATAATACTGATTCATTTAAGTGGCATGACACTTCATGAAAATGAGTGGGTAGTTTAATTAGGTCGTATTTGTCAAAAAAACAGTTTAAAAGGAGAACCTGAAGAGTAAATACAATCTTTAGCACACACAGGCTATACCTCTTGACACACATTCCCAATTCTCCCTAACCTCAGCAGGGAGGGTGAAATAAAGGGAAAAAACAGAAGCAGTAGTCAGGACAAGGCAGCTATAGCTCATAGCACAGAAATGCAACTCCTATACCAAGCAGCCTGATGGAGGCAGACGGCGAGGGGTCTGACATATGGGAAACTTTTGCTTGGCAGAAGGAGCATTGCTACCCAAAGCAACACTTACACAATCACAATTCTGGCCTCAGACGAGTGGGAAGAGCCAGTGACAACTGTACCACTGCCCTGAAGATCAGAGCGTGAGAGCTTTGATAGCAAAGCACTACCAGGCTTCACTGAAGGAAGGATGCTCTCCTTTGCAGTAATACAGGGTCTGGCTCAGGAGTGTATAACCATGTATAACCACTACAGGCTCTGCTGACGTATTTGACATCATTTGGTTCATACTCTATACAGTATATGAAAGAGAGAGTGAATCTGTAATTCCATGATCAGCACTGAACAACACAACACTGAAGAAATCCTGCTTATATAATCAAAAAGCTAAGTCTGCTGTCAGTTAGAAAAGCTTTTTAAAAGCTCTTTTGTGGCTTTACATTACCAAGATCTGACATTCATCATATCTTTCCAGCCAAAGTTTCTTTACTGCTGATTAAAATGGATGTTTATTGACATCAGCCTGAGGAATAATAGCTGAAGAGCCAACCATATTCTATTCTTCATCAACGATACTGCCAACTAAGTTGTTTCCAGAATCATCACTGACAGTAATTACATACTAAACAAAAAAACCAACCCAAAACCCAACCTCACAGTTGGTTTTCAAAGGCCACATTGAGCTTGCAGGTAGAGAAGTTGATTTAACCCTGCAGGAACAAATTTTATTCAAAAGTTAATTTTTGTTTATATGTGTATGGATACTCATACACATAGAGCACAAGAAGTTGCTGTTACAGGCCAAGAATTCTTAACCCAAGAGTTTTATCAAGACTGACTTTGTTATCACAGGTGTACTCAGTACCTTTACATTTTAAGAGCAGTAAGCGTCTATTCATCATTTGTACTAAAGTTTTAGAGGCAAAAGATCTTCACAGTAAGCTGAGCCAACTTTGATGCGCAATGAATCTAAAAAAGTGACCTCCATTTCTGATCTGGCTGACATCCATTAGGCAGCATTATTCGACTGAGAAGAGGAAGTTGCAGACACATGCTACTTACATATCATATGAAAGGGAGATCTGGAGAGACAAATGCCTCCACTCTTAGAATTCCTTTGACTTGAGTCACCTGAGACAAGTAGCCAACAGGAATTGTCCGCTTGCATCAACAAAAAATATGTCTTTTGACTAGAATTAAAATGGAGAATTGAGCAGGTAAGGATATTAGGTGAGTGGCTAAAAAAGCCTAGGACAATGTCTACCAAGTTTAGTGTACTAAACCCCTTATTTCCTCTTGTTTATTTTCTTTCCATAATTTCTGTAGCTGTGTTCTGGTTTTCAGACTGATACTTCTAAGGTCACAATTCAAGACATGTTCAGTAGCACTAATAAAATACATGAACTAAGTCTGACTTTTTAAAAACTACTGGAGGAAGGGCCTGTCGCTTAGTTTTTCTGAGTTACCGAAATGATGTAAACAAGGAAAAAAGTTTGTTGCAGAAGCAGAACACCATAATTTGTGAAAAGTGCTCCACTGCAGTTAGGTATCTCTGTAGTTGCGGCAGACTGCAAGTTATCTGAGCCCTAGAGTGCTGTGTTATGACTGGCATAAATCAAACCAAAACAAAAATAGTAAGACTCATTTGTAGCCTTCCCCACCTGAACTGGATATTCCCATCCTCTCCTCTGTGTCAGTATTTGCAGCCACAGAGAATGCGGATAAATCCACTTTTTTCGGGGGGGGGTTCATTTCAGTCAGATCAGAGCATTGACCAGACTTGCCCTACAGCCCTGCAGTAATCAGTGCTGGCACAAGCCGCAGGAGGGGAGCCAAGGCTGATGCCCCTAAGCAGCTCTCATCACTTCAAGCTGACAGTAAACCCAAATGATTAAACAAGGCACAGCCTACTTAGCAGAGCTGAAGAATGAAACTTCTCGCTTCAAAATGTGAATATACTTGCAATGTCACACAAGCTAATCAGGTATTTTTTTGAGACCCAGACCTATCAGGTATCCCAACCAGTAAGAAATGCAGAAAAAGCATTTTCCCAGTCTATGAAACTTTGAAATTAAAAAATACATCCTAGATGAATTCCTAAAACATATTTCATTTTGAGTTATCTTGCCACCTTCACCTAATTTATCTGAAACGAGAATACTTACAATAACTGGTGAAAAATATGGAAGAATGCAGATGGTCCCTGCATAAGAAAATCTTACCAGAACTGTTGCCACAGGCATACTTTACTCCTCAGCCCCTTCTTTAAAAACAAACAAAACCCCAACAAAACCCAAAAAGGATTTTACTCTATGGGAGAAAGCATTCCGATTACAGATTTATTTGTAATAGGAGAAGACTGATAAATAATATATAGAATAATGCAAGATTGCATATTGTCTGCAAAAGCTCTAATGTACTTCATAGCTAATTGCTAATAAACCAAGATGTACCACACTATCCTTCACAGTACCTTAAAAGTAAATTTTTGACCCTAACTCTGACCTTACTATCCTTTTTAGAGTAAAAAAAAATAGATATTTCTGCTGCACAGGATCCTTTTCTACAGGCTTGTACAAGCACAGTTACCATCACACTGACATTTTTCAGCAGCAAATTTTTCACATTAGGCACAATCACAGTGGAAAGAGCACATTTTAGTCTTGCTTTTCCTCAAATTACTTATTTTTCTAATTTAGACTGGCCTACAGTACAACACATCCTGAACAGTTCCCTTTTTCCCTTCCCAAATAAAACCCTAACACCTGTGCAATGAACAGGTGTAAATTAAACTGTTCAATGATTTTTTTCTATAAAAACCTTAAAAAACCCTACCACCCTCCATACCACCTGTATTTCCTTGTTTCCATCTTCATCTTCCCACTCTTTGCAAGTTCTTTTTAATTAATATTTGTCCTATTCCCCACAATCTTTTTCCTCCTGTTCCTACTTCTTTGCCACTGGTTGTCCTCCATACTGCCATACGCACATTTCTCTGTTCCCAGCACCTTTGGTTTCCTACTGTCTGTTTTCTTTTCCCATTATATTTCCACACTCCTTCTTCCTCCATCTTCTCTCCCTCCTCATCACTAGCAAACAGGTTTATTCCTTCTGCCACCTAAAGATCCTTCTGTGTCTGCCTTGTCCCCCAGTTCTGGATAAATGAGTTTTCTACTGATTCTGTTGCTTTTTCTCCCACAGGCAGGACATAATTTTGAAGATGACAGAAATGATCTGATCCCCTCATTCACTTCTGTACCCTACGCAGCTGGCAGCCATTGCTACACAAGATGCAGCCAGAGAAGAGCCACTCTATCTTTCCAGTGAGAAGCCAGCTCATCGCAGGCCAACAGCCAGCATCCAACTGTCCAAGTGTGAAGTTCCTATGATCACAGATCATCTGGGATGCCTTTCCTCTCAAAACCAGGTGACTCGGAGCCAAATTCTTTAATCTCAAAGGCACCAAAAGCTTGATAGCTGTGAGTGGCTTTTGGGGAAAGTCACAGCAACAGTATTTCCACCTCAGCAGTACATGACTCAGAAGTGGTATATACTGCCTTAGAAAAAACAACCAAGTACTGACAATTAGACCTTCTTTATTCAACAAGAGCTGACAACCACTGAACGTGGTTAACTGCAAGCACAGACAATGATAGTTTACGCTCACTGTCATTCTGGAGGCTAACTTCATTTTCAAAACTGCAAGTATAGGCATGGATAAGCTATGATCAGCATGCTTCAACCAGATTCAACACCAGCCAAGCCTTTGTCAGCAGTGGTAACCTTCCAAGCAGAGAGAAGGCACTAAAGGGGTCCACAACCATGGCCCAAATACCTCAGCACCTCTTAAGCCTCCTCCCACCAAAGCTTCAGAGGGTACTATGAATATTAACTACACTTCTCCCATGTGAAAGAGAATCAAGAGCTCAATTCACCTGTCAACACAGTACACCCATTGATCTCTGGGGTGGCAGAACAGTTAACTGAAGTATAAAAATTGTTACATTTGGTATCAAAATAAAAGAGACCTGGCATTCACAGCTGTAGGGGTAATTCAGAGAGACTAAATGTCAGATTTAAATTTAGTTTTAAGCAAGGCTGAACAGAACATATTTTGGTGAATTTCTAGACAGCCAGAATATCAGAGACAGCTTCCTGAAGGATACGATATTGGGGGGAGGGGGTGTTATTTCAGTGGACTGGGCGAGTACTCAGATTAATCACTCCCTGTCAATATCACTACCTACAGGTATGTCTATGGTCACCAATCCAGATTACAGCAGTTGAAAAATATGCCTTAACCTAAACCTAAGGCAATCCATCTGCAAGCATGACAATCCATGTATGTTAAATTATAAAGACTACAAAAGAGAAGTGTTAGACAAGTATCTGAAGTGAGAACAATGTGCCTTAAGTGGAAGACATGTAAAAAAAAAATCTAACTTCAAGTGCTAGAACACACAGCTTGTGAATAATGTATTTCCTTGAGCACATACAAAGTCTTTCCACCGTTCAGTTATCCAGGGTAGAGTTTGAATTAGAGAACCTTATCTGAATGCTTTCTAAAATGATTTACTGGGTGGCCTCTACATATATACATGGAGCTTGAAAACCTCAGTCAGGTCTGCATACAGACCAGAACAATTATCCAAATAAACTGTGTATAGTATTCTGTAGTGTATGCTACAACATCAACTCTCCCCATGGCATAGGAAGGGCTGCATAATATTTTAATTATTTTCTTCCACAAGGCAGGAAGCTCATTGAGATTTTACAACCAAATACGCTTAGTTAGCTTTTTACTCAATAGAGCCTTTAGCCTGCAGGTTGCATCTAGTGCTAAAACAAATAAAGATCACAGAAGTCCGAAGTGCCTATTATGTCAATAAAATCTAAATCCCTAGTAATGCAGTAATTGTTCCATGCAGCATGTTTCCTAACGCTTTGTCTGGTCTTGTTTTAAACAATGGGGCTACCATCACTTTTCTCAGACTATTTATGGTCAGGAACAATCCCAACAGTTTTTCCTGATCTTTAACCAAGGTTGCCACTTTTTATGCCAGTCCAAAACATAAGAAACCTTCGTAAAAAAAACCTCCTCTGTCAAGCTTAGCATCTGCCTCCTAAAGAATATCAGATAACCCCTACAGAAAGCTAAATGCAAAGTTCACTGATCAACTCATTTTAGACCACAGTGAGTGACAACTCCCTTCTGTTTATCATTTGGGAACATGTCAGAGGCTATGCAGAAAAATGGCTCGAGAGCATACATGGGGAACAAGTCAGTTTTAACTTAAAAGAAATACGTTTCCAATCTGCAGAAAGGGAGTCTCCTACTGAGCTTCGTTTGTGGCTCTCTGCTCATGTTGTAGGACTTTTGTTTTTCCCCCTTCCCTTTAGCATATGACCTGTGTGATTATTAATACAGTGTTTGACTCAATCTTGTGAATAAAGTGACAATTCCTAAACCGTGGCTT
>JAOEHX010025765.1:0-19507 GCA_025448015.1 Bolborhynchus lineola | reverse complement strand
GTCCCTAATGAAGAGTCCCTCCCCAGCATCCCTATAGGCCCCCTTCAGATACTGGAAGGCTGCTATGAGGTCTCCACCCATGAACATGATATCCAGACCATGTCCTGTCCCAGCTTGGATCAGACACTGGTCCCTATCATGCACTCAGTTTGAGACATTTGGACTCTGACAACAAAGCAAGGTACACAGCTCTGTGTGTTTGTGTACACACACACACCCAACATGTATTTATCAGTGTTCAACAGAGGATCATTTGGCTTTGCAGTCTTCATTGACAAACAATTAACACCTAAGTTCATTCTGTAGACAAAAGGATTTTGTATTCATTTTGTTGACAAACTGACTTGAAACCATGGAGAAAACCCTGTTTGACAGTCCTGGCACATACTTGATTCTGTGGAGAAAATGCATTCAGCTAACTGTCCAACCGGTTATGTAGGCAAAATGAATTTCATCATAATTCTGTCAACAAAATGCTAACTTGCTTAAGATATTCTCTCAACAAAATAAATTAACTTAAAATCCTTTTGCCTACAAAATAGATGTGTTTAGTGAAGTCTTGTAAATATTATAGTCTGTTAGCTTAGCATGTGCAATCCAAACATCTAGCTTAGCTGAAGCAGCAGGTCTTGTCTTTTCAGGCAGGGTTGGTCTTGATTCTTTCAGCCTGCCCCTTCTCTGTATGGTTAGCCTGCTAAGATGACCAGTCAGCTGCTATGCCACACATAAGAAAGTCAACTAGGACCATGCAAGAGAATCTTTTCCCTATGTAATCATTAGCAACTGGCAGGAAGAATTGGACATAAACCTAAAGAAATCACTTCATTCCCCAGAAGAAGAAAGGCTCCATTCTTAGATCTGAAGATTGACATGGAGCTTCCATGACAAACCTTCAGATAAAATAGCATTTTAATGAGGGACTACAGATGAGATACCTTAGTCTATTTCATACTGAGAGCATGAAAATGTAATTACTTTGTACCTATGGAAAATTTTCTTCTTCCTTTTGTGTTGCTCCCAATTCCAAGTTTAAATTCACATATTCCCATCTTGCTTGGAAATGCCAGAAGCTAATGCTGAAAGCATTGAAAGCAATCAGAGTACAGGTATTGCCACATGGAGTAAAGTTCACCAAATCCTGCTCAAGCCAGTGTAAATGCGAAATTAATTGCTCCAGAATCATAGAATAGTTAGGGTTGGAAAGGACCTTAAGATCATCCAGTTCCAACCCCCCTGCCATGGGCAGGGACACCTCCCACTAAACCATGCCACCCAAACAATGGCAACTCCCTGCCCTTGAGTTCATGGCAACTTTAATGAGGATGTTTCTAGTGTGCATTCAAGGTACCAGCCACTGCAAAGGAATTCATGTGGCCCCTCTGCCATCTCATCTCACAACCCACATACATGTCCCACTCCAGCCTGCAGCTCAGCTCAGAGCTTTCACACTCACTTGGACTCACCTGGGGAGAGCAAAACTTCCAGAGATAAGAGCTGGTTTTTACAAGTTCATTCTCTGTGCTTTACCAAGCACTGCCTGCCCCGTTGTTCTGCTGCATTTTAATAACAAAGGAACATTGAGATAGTCGTGCCTGTATCTTTAGTGATGTCAGTCAAGGAATGTGGCAGGCTGGTGGAAAAATTAAACTCTTAAATCTGTTTTTGCAATATTCTTCCACTAGTATAAACAGGCTTTTTGTCCTCTTTTAGGGGGTTATTGTGGTTACAATGGAGTTAATTTCCAGGTGTGCAGAAAGTGTACAGTAACACAAGAAAAATACCATATTAATATTTAATATAACACTTTATGTGCATGAAAAGAATAAAACCCATTCAAATGCAAATGCAGCCCACAAGGATGGATAAAGTTTTATGTTTTTCCAGTAACATCTTCATTTTGCTGAAGACCGACTTGGTCTCGAGCGAGCCAAGAGCGCCTGTGTGTGTGCAGCTCCAGACACATGGAGTCTGCCCCTGGCCAAAGTCCTGCTTGGTAGTTGAAACACTTTTGCAATACTGTCTTGTTACAGCACTCATTGAAATACAGTGGGTTTATTAATCCCTTCAGAACCACATGTTGTAGCCCCAGAGGGAGGAAGCTTGCTGCAGTATGAAAGCGCCTTATGAGACTTTAACAGAGCAGCCAAAACTGTGGGATTGTTCCCTATGGCTCTTCTGGGCAACAATTCTTTTTCTTTGACATGCTCCGAATGTACTGAGTATAATAAATGGCTTATCCTGGGATTTTCAATGAGATTCCTATGCGCTAGATATCCAGCTCCTTCTGAATTACAGTAGATCTCGGTCTCTAACCACCTCAAAGCTCTTTTAACGTCTCCAGCCTTAAAGAATGAATTTTGCCAACCACATTTAAGACACAGCTTAACAGTAACTAATTGAGGAGGCCTGTAAATAGTACACAAATATTTGCAACTCACTCTAGAAAACAAACGTAAGCATCAGCTTAGCTAGAAGATTCCCTAGCAAACAGTAGCAGAGGTTTGGGGAGTGTATGGCAAGGAAATAGGGTACACTTCAACTGCTGTCACTGCTATCTATCATGGAACTACTCTTGATCCACCTCATCTTGTAGAATATAGCACTGGTCAAGGCCATGCCTTTCTCAATTATTGTTTAGATAGACTTCTTACTTCATAGTGGCTCCACCATAGTGGATGTCTTTAAATGGATACAGATGGAATAATGCATTAAAGTGGAAAAAATAACCTTGCAGTGGAGGCATCACAATAGCAGAGTTCAACATCTGAATGTGGCACATATATTTGGAGTTACTATGAGCAGGCTATGTCATCAGGTTCATTTTATTTCATGACAGGCATCAGTCTCTCTCCAACACTGCTCCCTCAAGGATTTAAGTGTTTTTTCTCCTGCTCTGGCCTGGATTACATTAGACCCTTGACTCCTTTGGGTTTACTCAAACATAAGGAAAACCAAAGACTATGGACTACAGAAAGACTTTAAGGCATGTAACACTGCTGTCCTGGGGGTCACCCCTTGTCACCGCTCGCCAGGACAGCCTTCAGGGGATCTAGCACTTCTCTGCCCCTGCATCAGTCCTTGCTGGACCAAGCGATGGCAGCAAAGTGGTCTAAGACCTTGGCCTGCCTTAGCCTGTGCTCAGGCTTGGGCAACGCTCCACACCCAGACCTTAAGGAAGTAGTTACCCAAGTCTGCAAGGAGGCAGACAATACCAGGAGCTCAGTCAAGGGGAGCAAGCAAGCGTTGGGAAAGCAAGTCAACAAGGAAGTAGAAAGCTAGAGGTTTGTTGGCTTGTTTTTTAACCCAGATATCTCAAACTCTCCAACACCTTAACTTTGGAATTCCCCTTTGTGAAGGAGAACTTCAGAGGACATAAATAAATGGAAAGTCATATGGGAATAAGCATCCAAATATACATGAGGAAGGGAGCGGAGAAAAATGAGTGATTCATTATTATGGCTTACATATCATTATGCATTCATAAATTCCAAGGTAATATATTTTTCTTCATTGCCTGGATAATAAATCATCATTCGATTACATAAGGGGAATATCTGGATGGAACAGCAGCCTTTCTGAAAAACACTCCTGGCAGATGCATGACAGGAAAATTTATGGAGGATTCCATAGCCTGACTGTCCTGCCTCCAGGAGAAAAGACTGTACCAACATCTAAACCTTTCCTGACAATTCACATAGCAGACACCAGCCTTGATGGAATGAGGTGTTTAGACCTCCCTTGGCTTGATTTTCATTATCCCTTCTTTGGCAGCCTCCAGAATGTCTAATAGCGGTGCAAAGAGGTTAGAAAGAGCTATCTAAGCTGCTACTGAGCCTGTGCTAGCAGGCTTGTCTCTAGGATCTATGAAAAATATATTGCCGTGCTCCCCACTTAGCTAGAACTGTCCAATCAAAGAGATCCTTCAAGGGTCTCTAGTATTCATACTCATCCATCCAGTTTAGGGACTGCTTGCTGCTTTCCAGTTTATCTTCATTCCATCTCCCAGTCTTGTTTTTATAGACAAACTCTTAATTTCTTTCCCCTTTTATAAACAAAGCTATTTGGCTCTTCTTTTCACAGTTAGTGCCTTTAAGTCATCCTTCATTTTTCCTCTCATTAGAGTCAAGCAAGGGGTAAGCCTGAAAATCTGGTCACCCAGGCAAAATATCCCAAGAGAGGGGGTTGGCAACTGAAGCAAAAGGTACAGCAGAAGGCTGCTATGTGCAGAGTTGATCCTTGCTGCTGTAAGAGCAGCCAACTGGGAGCCAAGCCCTAGATTGTTTTTCACACTTGCTTCTGGAATGAAATTGCTGTCTCCTTTTAGGAGCAGCTAAATGGAACCAATGTCCCTCCAGACCTGTGGTCCCATTTTTGCAAAAGCACTAAAGCTGAGTGCTTCTGGTGGAACAGTATCATTGAGCATTTCTTCCAACAGCAGCAAGCCTTGGAAACATGTAGCTTTAATCTGGGAATTGCCTGTTCTAAATTGGAGGACAAATTACATCCCGACACTGGGGTTTGTGTCTTTGCACTGTTCAGCTGCCAATACCTCACACAGAGTCTGACTCAGAAGAGGCTTTTTACTTTAGAAGGGCCAGCTAAGATTATCAGGGAAAGGGACTGAAAATACAGACTAGGATCTCTATCAGCTAAGATTAGATGCCTAGCTCTAAACTAAACATGGAGAGTCTCCCTTCACAGGTGCCAGAGAGAAGCAGTGCATCCCACCTCCTCCTAAGGCAAACATCTGAAACAGATCAGATGAATCATGCTCTCGAAATGCCTATTTCTTAGCAGTGATTATAAATGAAGTCTGGATAAATAGCTCATCTGCTGCCATCTGAAGTAGAAGGATTTGGATGCATTAGCTTGAAAGCAAAGAGAGAAGGCTTTCTTTCCCATTGATTTCCAGTTTTGGGTGGCACCACAGACACAACAAAAGTCTGTGTGGCTTCCTGTGGTTTTCTGCATGGGAGGTGTTTTATCTCCTCCTCTCAGTGTCCAGATTTCAAGGGCTGCACAAAATATAACACTGTGAAAAATCAAACTCAATCCTTCCAAATTGCATTTCCATTGGGCATTAGCCAACACTATCCATCCAAAACATCAAAGACCCCTAAAGACACCCTACACAAAGGAACTTGAGATGTTTTCCAAGGGAATCTTCTAAGAATACCAACAGTTGTGAAATACAGTTTGTCATTTGTTAGAAGACATTTGGGCAACACATGCAATAGAGTAACTCCATCAATAACACAAGCACAAAGATCTGATGGGTCACATTAGTCTTGGAAAAATCTCAGTCTTCCACTCACGCTGCCATATGGAGAGATGTTCTCCAGGGTCTGTTTTACTCACCAACACTTGTAGTCCTTGCCTCAAAAGCTTAACAGCCATAATTACACTGGGACATGAGAGAATGACATGGATTTCTGCTACTGAAAATCTCTTCTCAAGTCCCTCTCTGAGAGGTGCATTCAGTGTTCTTTGAATTCCCTGGACTGTCTGCACTGGTGAGACTAGTAGGGCTGGGAAGACAAACAGAGTCTTAGCCTTTACCACTCTGTGTACAAACTTTAAAACCTCCATTCTCTGGATGCCAAACAGCATTTTACATCCATTTTGGCCTTTCTGCAATTGCATACAGCTCAAGGATATATATTTCCCCTCTCTCATCCCCAGGTGAAATCTCTTTTGTGGAATAAACAAACCTTTTGCACCTCTCTGCATTACCGTGTCATTTGGCAGGATTAGGATGCAAGTGTGTTTCACACTTAATGCAGAAAAGTATCTGCTTTAAGTTTCCACCCAGCTGTGATTTGCCAGCGGATAGAGTCTCATCTCTGAAGCCCTGGGGCCTCAGCTAAACACAGTAATGTAACAGATTTTATTATCACTTTCAGAAAGGTAATCTAACAGTAGATTAGCATTAAATGGTCCAGCAAAGTAGACACATGAAGGCATCTGTAAACATCCTCCAGTGCCCGTGATAGCAAGAATAGCTGGATTTTTAGGCAAATAGTATTTTATTTAGATGCACTGAGGCGCTGCTTTGCTTTGTATTCAAACTATTGGGTGATTAATGTCTTGGCGAGTTCTCTTCCTCATCAAAGCTAAAATGACTTGAAATATCATATGGCTTGCTAATAGATGACTAGGTAAAGATAAATTGCAAAATGATCATTGCACTTTCGTCCCTTGCTGAATACATGGATTCCCTAATATGAAAAATGTGATCAGGAAATAATCTGCTACTAGAGAAAGCAATCTGAATCCCCTTTGGGGCACAGGCTGCAAGAGCACAGCAGTGAGAATGATGTATTAGCATTTCAAGAAGAGCCTGAAATCAGTACAGAGGATGCCACTGAGGAATAGCTACAATTGCTTTATCTTTACCTGCTAATATTGCTGAGAAAATTGCAATATTGGGAAATTGCAGAAAGACCAAACACCTCACTTATATTGAATTGGATCTACAACTCTACAGGACCTATCCAGAGCCCACAGGATGTGATATTCTCCAATTAAAAGTAAGTATTTCAGTCCAGGATAAGCTAAAGAGAGACACTGAGGTCAGTATTTTTAGGAGACACCATATTTGAGCGACCCACCAAATACTCCTTACAGTGGTGTGACTTACTAAGGATGAGGCTTCTATCACTTGCCTGTCAAATCTTGCAGGGATTGAATGCTCTCAGAAACTCTGTCAAAAAAATGCCCAAAGTGTTGGTGGCTGGTTGGTTGGTATTTTTTAATGTGCAGTAAGTCCTGGATTCCTTCATGTGAAATCTCGAAAGTTTCCTCCATGAGAATAGAACAAAGACCTGGATTTGGTTTTCATAACAATAAGGAGTTGGAGGGACTTACATATATATGACATAACAGTGCATAATAGGATATTTTAGGATAGTAAACAAAAGAGCTTAAGTGACTTTCTAATGAGCTGGAGTGATTTATAGCTTCTTGGGCTCTTGAGACCTATTTGAAACTCCAATGACTTTCTGCTGTAGGCACAGTTAATAAAACTTGAATTTCTAATCTTGGGTTTCCCCCAAATGGAAGTTTTAACTAAGCAAAACATCCAGTTGATACACCAGAGCAAGCACTATCGAGAGCTCCAAACACTTGCACAATCACAGACGGGCTAAAGTTACACAGAGCAATTTGAGAAACGCATCAAAAGCACAAACCAAACTGTTTCCATTTCTCTTCTAAGTAAACAGTATGTTCTAGTCACCTGGCATAAGAATAAGTCTCTTGGATGTCATACAAGAAAGGAAATGATCAAATACACCCATATTTTCTTTTAAGCAGAAACAAACATTAAGGAAGAATTACTTTGGGGGAAAAATGAAAGCTTGCCAATACTTATTAAAGTTATTTGCTGCGGTTTATATCACAGTGCTGCCACACGTCCTGATGCAAATCGTTGAATGAACTCTGGCAATGCGCACATGGCGAGATATGGTCCTTGAAACAGGCTCACAGTCCAACAGACAAGACAGGATGACTTCATGTGGAGCTACTCACCCAACTCTTGGGTGCCACCAGGGAACGGGCATTGGTAGAACACCAGCCTGGTGCTTCCCCAACCTGCCCACACCCCACAGCTCGGCTCCCAGCATCTCCTTCAAGCACACTATACACACACACACTGACAAAGCATCCAGCACAGCACTGCACCCCATCTAAACAACTATTTCCTAACTTATAATGGACCTGGAGCTTTGCCAAAGCTCTCCCATACAAAACCACTGCTTCAAAAGATCTCCCAATATCCTACTTGATTGCATACGCAACAGTTCTACCTCTCCTTCATATGGTACGTACCTCTTTCTACACAGACAGTGATTTATTATTTTAGCAACAGAAAGCTGCAATAATAGGCCAATGAAAATAGCTCAAATTGTAGCCACTTTCCCTAGCAATTATATATGCGACACTTCCATTTATGTGCTAGTCCAGCAGCTTCATTTACATCCCAGCTTAATGGTTAATTGTGGAAGTGCACTTCACTGCAACAGCAGCAGGGCAGAGCCAAGGCTGGACCGTGTACCTTGACAGAAAAAGCCCCTTTTAATAATTCATTATGCAATGAAACCAGACAGCAGCAAGCACGAACAGTGAAGAGATGGAAAACATCACAGTCTTGCTGTGGGAATAAAGCATCAGCCTGGTAAGATGCAGATGATGCAGATTATGTGAAGTATACTGTCATCCAACTCCTAACACCAACAGGAGGTATGAAGATAGAGCCCACATTGTGTAATATCAGTATCTAATTTAAATGTCTTCAAGTGGCTGAAAAATCCAGAGGGAGGGTTACAATTTGTTCTTTTCATTTGTCCTTTGGATTTTGCTCCACATAGTTCAACTGGGCTTTGGAGATTTTATTTCTCTTTAGTTGTAAGGGTAGAAAAATGTCTTACAATAAAACAAAAGTAAAAACCCCAAACCCAATAAAACCAAGCCAATAGTCACAGGAATTTCAGTGAAGGAAATTTAAACCAACAATTCCTACGAGAAGGATGATGAAAATTAATTGGAAGAGATGTCAGCACTGTTTCTGCATCAGGAGAGCAGAATTTTTCAACGTCCATAGTAAAATGATGATTTACAACTCTGCAGTGAAGAAAATTTATACACTGACCAAAACATTGGGAAGGTTTAGATAAGGTCAGGGACTTCCTGATCACATTTAGCTTTTGTCAGAAAAGTGTTGACTCATTGGAATTGCATCTGTTATTTACCACTGCGAGTTTGAACAGTGGTTTATGGTTGTCTGGATTCCTCAGGTCCTGAATGAAATAGCTGATCAAAACCAGAGAGGTGCAGAGCAGAAACAGCAGCTAAAGCACTTGCCTGCGATATCAGAGACCAAGTTACTGAGCCCGAGCTGACCTGGGCAGGTAGGAAAGCTCATTGTGTAATGTGCAGGCAAAGGACTCTGATTGCATGACCCCTGTTTTGTCTTGCTCAGGGTCCAAGTGAAAAAGCACAATGTCCTGCTTGCTCCCTGCATGAAGAATTTCAGGTTTTCCAAAATCCAAGTCAAAAGGACAGGAAAAATCAGCCCCTCGTGTGGTGGCCTTGCACAGATCCAAAACCCAAAGACAATGGCAGACTTACTTTCCCTGTAACTTCAGCAAGTCAAAGATGGGGGTCTCTTGTTTGCTTTAAATTAATAGCCATGGCTCCTGTTTCAAGTGTGCATCTAGTACCAAGCATTGGCTTCTTGTATAGCTGTTTTGACTGTAGATACCTCCTGTGCCATGGCTCATAAAACACAAGGCAGTGCTAAGACACGCTTCAAACAAGCCAAGGGTGATAGCCAGAACATTTGCAGCACAAAGCTGACATCTTTTGGAAAGTGGATGATGAACCATAAGCTTAAAACATACATTGAAAATGTTTGCCCTGCTATTTTACTGACCCTTGCATGCTACATACAATAAATAGTGTTTGTTTCTGCAAGCATGGGGGTGCCTATGGCTCACCTTCCTCAAGTAGGATACATATATATGATATCACATGGTGTTGCATGAAGATATCAGGCTCATTCTCATCACACTAGAAATCAATGCAGAACTGAGGAGACCTGCCTGTATCCCATATAGTTTCAACTAAGGGGACTTTGGGAAACTTGAGGAGTGGGCTGAAGGAAACCACACAAAATTCAGCAAGTAGAAATATAGTCTTGGGAAGGTGGGGTGAAGTCAACACATGCAGCATCGCTATTGGCTGAGTGAAAAAGCAGAGGGGGCTGTGGCAGACACCAAGTTGCAGTGGTGGGTTCCATTATAAGCAAGGCAAACTGCTCACTAGGATGCCTAATCCTGATACTGTCCTTTACATGGTGCTTCAATGTTGCAACTGTGATGCTGCGCCCAGTTTTGGATCCTTCGAAAGCGCAGAATCCAGGGGAGGGTAGCCAGGGATAAGGGCTCAGGGCATAAGAGAGAACTGGGGGGAACTCAGCTTGTTTAGCCTGACAAAGTGGAGCCTACAGCTACCTGAAAGGAGTTACAAAGAGCCAAAATCTTCCCAGTAGTGGCAGAGAGCAAAAGACAGGATGATGGCAAAAAGGCGTAGCTCAGGAGATAAAGATCAGCCACTAGAAAAAGTTGCTTCACCAAGACAACAGTGAAGCCCTAAAACAGGTACCTCAAGAGGGAGTGGAATGTGCATCCTTGGAGAATTTCCAAGAGTTGGCTGGAGAGAGCCAGGGCTGCTTAGTCTAGTGTTGGCAACTGTCCTGGTCCAAGCAGAATGCTGGACTAGAGACCTGCAGAGAGCTCCCCCAGCCATGACTGTCATTCTGGGACCTCTTGTTTTTTCATGAGACATTAAGAGCCAAACACTGTAAAGATAAATTGTACATTGAAAGTAAATCACCTGAGAGGCTAAGAAACATGTTGAAGCTACTTCATGAATATGAAATTCCCTGATGCAATCTAGATAGCTGATCACTTCTTGGTCTACTCATGTCTGCACATTACTGAGAGGCAATTTTGAAGAGAGACAGAGGAAGGTCTTGAGTGGTTGTAAGACATGACCAAAGAGCAGCAGCAATGACTCCCTATTAGAAAACCCAACAGCCATTTCTAAAGAGAAATATTTGGCCATGACACTGGAGACAGGACAGTGAAGGTACCCATCTGAAAGTTGTAGCACAAAAATCAGAGCCACCTCTCCCAGGGAACAGGAAGAACAGCAGCACAGTTTTGATTGCATGATCCAAAATGCATGGTCTTCCAGTGTTACCCATGCTAATCTGACTCTAAAGACAACTTGCTAGACAGTATTCCTCCTTTTCTGAATGAGCCGCAATCTCTCTTGAGACACATTGAAATTACTGTAACTGTACAACAAGGTATAATTTTCTACTTTACAAGAACAACGTTCAAGTTCAGATAAACATTTACAGAAAATATTGAAATCAGAGGGCCCAAATCCTCTCATGGCTGGGTTTGACAGGCATCATGTGAGATAAGATCACCGAGAACAATGTCATCGGAGGAATTTTGTCAAACAAATCATTCTAATTAGTTGGTTTTACAATTAGTTTTAACTGTAAAACATCACAAATGGGGGGTGGGGGTGGGGAGGGAGAGCTGCGTAGTTCAAGACAAAAATGATCATCTATTTAGTCCATATAGACTTGCTCAGCTGTAAGGCACTGATGAATCACATAATACTTTGCATTTTGTCTTGGAGAACCACCCCAAGTAGAAAACACTATCTCATGTGCTACCAGGAGCAGCAGAGACAACTTACGTGCCCTTTCTAATCCTTTACTAACTTAACTGCATAATCATCGCACTGAACATTGAACCTCAGAGCTCTGAGGGCTTTGTCTTCTGTTGTTAGTTTCTAAAAGCACAGGGAAGATGCTCCCCAAGTGGGATTTGCATCACTAATTATTATGGAATAATGAAGAACAACAGATGCCAACTTTTGAACTTACTGAGCCTGGTAAGATTCCCAAGGGCTCTGAGTTTTGGAAATGTTGAAATTCTACTCTTCAATCGAGTGGGAGCTGGATTGCTGTCACTAAGAGCCATGTGATGGCATCAGGATTACAGTGACACACCACTGCAACTAAAGCTACACTGACCCACCTAAATACTCAAAATTAATGCATCCCTCCAGTGATTTTTTTAGATATGCTTTATAATTTCACATTTTAATGGAAACAACCCATGAGTCAATAATAGGGCTTTCACAGCATTATAAATGACACAATATTCTTCTAAAATACACTGCAAATTTTAAAGAGAGAGGGTGGTGGGTTTTTTTGTTCCAGTGTAGTTAGATAGTAATGGAAAGGTTTTAAAAAGAAAAAGACCCTTTTGTAAGGGAAGGAAGACCTGCCTAAGTTTTGCTATACTTGGGAATATTCTATTATACCACATTAAGTGTGTCTTACAAGCAGGAGTTGCCTTTGCAGGTTTCAGTAGTTGCCTTGGAATACTGAATTCAAGCAGAATTTCTAGACTCGGATGAAAAACGTAAGTCAACGCTGCTTCTCCTACAAGCCAGTGACTACACTCACCTGTGACATCAGCAGGGTGACATGCCATCTTCACACACAGCTCAATTTAAGCTGGAATATACTAAACCAAACCCAACAATCGTGCTTCTTCATGCTCAATTATTAGCTCAAGTTGTCATTTCCTTCAAAAGGAGAGGTGGAAGCTTTGCTGAACTCACAGCCACCCCATGAGAGACACCCAGTGCCTACACCACTGCCAGCAGCCACAGGCACACACCAGGCACCAACATACATGCTGGAAGGACTTTTAGCAGTGACACTTCCTGAAGTTGGCCACCAACTGACTGCTTGGATAAAGGTGTTTCATGCGCATGAGAAGAAATTAGGCTAAGGACAGATCTCAGCCTCTGTGCAGCTTTGGGGCCGACACTTAAAGGCAGCTCCAGAAAGTCCAAATCAGTTGTCGAGACCAGCAGAAATCACTGATACCTATGTGAAGAGAGGACCATTGTGGTTTAGACGGCATACTGGTTGGGTAAGAGCTAAAGAGCTTCCTGGTAGCAAAACGTTTAACAAAACTATAAACCCCAAGTACATCGACCCGGTGAGACTGCTCTATTCTTCAGTGGTAAGACTGTCCATAGAGGTTCATGGAAAAATAACACAAAAAGCTCTGTGGGGAGTGTTCACTCAGCTCTCCCTAACACTACTACTATTATCAGTTGACAAATCAGCTTCTTCCTGAAAACAAATCACAATCCCAAAGCTCCTTCTGAAGGATTCTCTCTGCAGGTTACTCTAAGAGCCTAAAGAGCTTCTAAACCAATCACAAAGTGGCTGTAAAAGAAGGACAAAGTAATAACTGCAGTGAAGCTACAGACACTCTGAAATAATTTTGTCATTGCCTAAAAGGGGGCCTGTGTCTCTGGGATGTCTGGACCAGTAAGTCTTGCCTCCCCCTGCTCCAGCGTTGCTGCAAGGCTGCATCACTTAGCTCTTCAGGGTACCATGCTTTTCATACAAATATATTATGGCTTCTTTATAATAATTACAAAGCAATTATGAAACTGCAAAAAACCATAGAAGGACAACCCTGATCCTGTCTGGGAAACTACCTCCTACCAGCCCCATTTTAATAGTACCTGGGGAACTCCAGACATTTCCAGCTCTACCCCTAATCCACAACCCTACGCTGCCTCCCAGCCTTACCCACAACGTACATCTTCAGCAAATGCTTTCCCCTGATAATCCCACCTAAGAAGCTGTCTCCTCATCCTTTACCTGGCCAGGGTCCCACTTCTGCCCCCAAACACAGCAGGCAGGGTACTGATCTCAGTTTGGTCTCTGTGCTCCATTTGTTGCAGAGACCTAAAATAAAACAGCATTTTGCAGAAACACCTCGTTTCTGTGCCTAACAACCTTTCTCAGGTGGGTTAAGCCATGCGTATGATCACAATCAAGTCAGATAATGAAGACTCTGAAACTAATTTAAATGATCAGGATCAAATGCAATAATTGCCATTTTCAAATGCACAATTTCTGCTTGATCTGTTTATATGCAATTAATCTACAAAAAAGTGATAACAATCCAAACATGACAGTTTCTATCAGACAGTATTTGGACAGTTGTGTACCTCAAAAGTTTTCAGAGCCACCTCTAAATCACAAGTTCAGATCAAAATGATATGGGGTTCTAGTTGCATCTGTATCTCCCCTTTATGCAGGAGCTTGAGGAATAATTGGTTTTCTGGTTCAGTGCTGAGCCAAAAAACTATAGTGTGAAAATAAGAAGTTAAACAATCAGCCCTGGATCAAGCAGAATCCCCCCACCAAATAATTTCATTTGACATTCCATCTGCTCTGAAGCGGTTTGTTCCATGTGCTTGTGTGAAAAGGAAAGGAAATACTAACTTTATTAAAGCAGATCAGGGAAGCCTTCTGCCTGGGAGCCTGTCTTTCATCTGAGTGTTTTAACCTCTACATGGATGACAGCACCCTTCTGCAAGAGAGTGCTGGAGAGGGTCTTCACCACCCTGGCTCAGTGCAATGGCAAAAGTCACTGAGAGACAGCATGAGGAAGACTCCTTGCAGCAATGAATAGGATACTTCCCTAGAAGCTTGTGCACCAACTGCTGTAAATGCCTACTGATTACTGAAAACACAACACCAGAGACAGGCTGAGGACACCTTGTCTCAGGATAATAAATTTCACTGGTAGTGACAGCAAAAGGAGAGTTTAGACCAAGCTAGAAACCAACCTGAGACTTGCTTGATGAGTCAGTATGCTAACTCCTAAACTTTACAGCAGCATATTTACTCTGGAAGTTTGGGTGCCTAGTTCAAATAAAAGCAAACTTGACTTCAGGGTGGCTGAAACCTCACTTAGCATTTGCTCCAAACTATGCCTGCTTTTACCTGTCTTAACACTCAGATACAAGCTACTCACTGAAACTGCTGCAAAGTGAGGAAACTTTTGGCACTTCCTGAGATATATATGCTTCAGCACAGGGACAGACCTTGGTTTATCAGCCTGTGTTATGACTTATGTGCTGTTCTCTTACAGGGAAGGTTGCTCTTTATAGGAGCTGAACACACACAAAGTGATCATAGTTAATAGTCTTTGGTCCTGATTGCCACACATTTAATGTCAGCTCTCACAGAAGCTTTGAAACCTCAGCTCCTACACTCACACGATTAGGAAATTACATTTTCATTAAAAAGTAGTTTCCAACATCCATGAAGCTGAAGGAAAACCTACAAATGTAATTATCTCGTATCCCAAGAACCCATTCCTCCACCAGCAGGCAATGAAACTATCAGCAAGTTACACCTTTAACAGCTCCCAGCACTCACCAAATAATGACCTTCACTGTACTTGCAGCAGAGAGCTCAGCATCACCACTCTGGAATTCCCTTAGCAGCCAGTAAGACATAGTCTTTGTCTCCTTCCTTCTCATTAGTCAAACCTTTCACACAGGGAAAGTTGTCTGAATTCCCAAAGTCCACATGCAAAGCTCAGGAAGATCAGGAACTTGGACTATTCTTTTAATTTCTTCTCCTGCATTAGCGCTCTCATCTCAGTAGCTCTGCTGCTATTTCCACTGTGTTTGTACCAGCAGCTGAGCAGAACCTTTTGATAACATTTGCAACTCACACTAATGTACCGTCTATCCCTCATTATATCTCCTCACTGCATGTTTCTCTATTCACAGCAATTACTCAGATTATTCTGTCTTGTTTTAGCACCTCCCTGCGCATACAAACAAACTCAAGACATTAGCAATGCAGAACTGAGAGGCATTTTGTAACTCTTATCTCAGCCTCCTCCAGGCAGTTTCCTCTTCCCCTCTGATTTGCTTACCATGAAGACTATCTTACAGCATTATGCAGCAATATAAAGGTGTACCACAAAACTGTGAGCGCTGCCTTTATTTTCCATTGTTCCTGTCCCTTCAGTAGTGAGAATTTGGAGGATGTGTCAATTCCTGATGTGACAATGTTATAGCTGTTCATCTGAACCACAAAATAGCCCAACATATTGAAGGTTCTTCCATTTTGTGCAATACGAAGGTCACTTTATGATATTATTTTCATGATGTGCTGTCAAAAATGCATCTTGCCAGGACCCTGACAATTCAGGGAATTTCACCATCCAGTATTTTCCCAGGAAATTGGCTACTATTCCTCTCTCTATACAGGTCAGTAAGGAAATTGATCTGGTATCTTGGGAGGCAGTGTTTAAGTTCCTGTTCACTGGAAGTGACATAAGATGAGTAAGAAGTTATTATCACATATACATGAATTTAGAAACAGCATATTATTTACTATACATTAATAACTATTAAGCCAGGATCCATCTTTTGGCACCTCCCGAATTCCATTAATCTGAAACTGATCCTATCACCAACTCATGCATTGAAATACTTCAGGGTGAGCACCTGTATCTGATTTGACACAGGCCTGTGTGTGTATCTGAGCCTGTACCTGCCTAAGTCGAGCAGACAAACCCCATGGATGACATGATCACCAAGACATGCCCCTTCAATCAAGGGAGGTAAATCTACCAAAGGGAGCAGCAGCTCATCCAGGTCAGCAAACTCCCTCAGGCTGGAAGCAAAGCAGCAGCTAAAGCAAGCAGGTTGGATGCCTCTTTTTGTCTCACCCCACCAAAGCTGTAAGATAAGTCTTGAAGCACCCTGGTGTCTGGGCTTGCCAGGGATAATAGAAACAAACCTGGAGGGATCTGCTCCCCTGCCTTGCAGCTGCTCCATTCCCTCCATTTTTGAGAAACCTCCTCCCCTGGCATCACAGGGAGAAAATGAGAAAAAAACCCCAAAACAAGAGTTCTGACCACCTTCCCCTTTTTCAGATCAAATTCAATGCAAAACCCCCATCTGAATAAACATCACGGCATAGGATGAACTAATACTAATGCTTATTTATTACACCCATTTCTCTCCTCCCTTTTTTGATAGGTCCATAAACCTGATAGTCAATAAACTCATTAAGTAGCATCTGACCCAAATACAATATATAAATAAAATATATATGCAATAAAAAACTAAATCATCATACAATTCTGACACATGATGAAGACCTAGGCTGTAAAATTATTCCACCCCTCTTCACCTCCCAGAATCCCACATATTGATATCCATTAGCCCTCAGGAACAGACAAGAGCTGAGTGAAAAGTTGTACAACAAAACCCCATCATCTTGCCTAATGTTTCCAATGAGAATCATTGGTAGAAAATGAAATGTGTAACTGTAATGTGAATTTACAGACCTGGATATGCTCTCTTATAGCAAATGACAGTTACAGATGATAAGATAAATACCTCTCCAGATCCAAAATCCAAAGCATTGTTAGTTTTGTTCCCACAAGATCAATACCAATCATGCACTGGAGCCAATCAGGAACAGTTGATAACAATCAGGAGGTGTTGGATTCAATTCTGATTTAGTGACAGGGTTGGTAAGTCAATAACTTCAAAAGGCAGCTCAAATATATATATATATATATATATACATCATTTTTAGAGCAGTATATAATAGGAACCCATTTGTAAGTCAAGATTTTAAGCAGAAATAAAAATAAGAGCATGGCCCTACTTACCCTTCAAAGGATATTTTTGCTTGGATTTAGCTGAGAGCCAAGAGAGAAAACTTGCGGCTACACCAGCACTGTCAGCATCTTTGTACCTTTTGCTGACATCCAAAATGTCAACAAACCAGGGATATCCCAAAGCATCAAAAGGAAAATTCTCCAAGGCAGACATATTTCTGTAGATATGACATGAACCACTAAGGGGCAAACCCTATCCTCAAATGAGTAGCTCAAAGCCCACTATGGCAGCGTCCTGTTGCCCTATCTGCAGCTACTCCTATCTGCCCTTGTGGTGGAGTGCCTGTGGATCACCCCAAGCCTTGAAGCTACAGCATTAATGTAGTGCTTTAGAGGTCTGCATTAGAAATTTCACAAGAGCATGGCATGAAAAAGTCCTTGCACACCAATACCTGCAAGATACAGAATAGAATCATACAATCACAGAATGGTTTGGGTTGGACGGGACTCCCAAAGATCATCTAGTTCCAACCCCTCTACAATAAGCATGGACATCTTCAACTAGATGAGGTTGTCCAGCCAGCCTTGGCGGAAGTCTCCTCGAAGCTACAACAGTGGTGCTGGTGCCCCTCTGCTTGCCAAACCTTTTCTTGCTGAACTTCCTGAGAAACTCTTCTGTGCACTCTGACTCTTTTGCCAATTCAGTTTTCTTCCATGAAACTTGGATATTACCTCTGTGCAGTAGCTATGATAGGAAGCAAGCATGGCAGGAGGGCTACAAGCTGTTGCAGTATCACACTGCTATTTTTGCATGCTCCAAGAAAAAAGAAAGGACAATGAGGAGGCAGTGGAAAGCTGAGGATTTTGTGGTCAAATATGCTCCCACATTAAATTTCTATGAATTTACATGCACTCTACACACTGAGCATAGAGAAGACAAGACCTAGCCAAGGGTCATGGACAAATAAACGAGTGAAATTGGTGTCAGGAGAACTAAAGACACTGGGACCCCTAAATACGTATTTCCACATGCTCATGTTTCTGAATGTCTTTCACGATTGCCCTGGTTTGGTTATTAGCTCTACACCACTCAGACTGAAGTGAGGTGGTACTAAGAGGGGAAACTGTTATAAGGATTAAAAAATAATACTAATTATTCTGGAAATGGTTCTTTTCCCAGAAGGAAATTCAATCATCACCATATAAAAGAACATGGATTTGATACCCTGCAAACAGCCATCATGGCAGGGACGCACATCTTACTGCCCACCTAAATCTGGCACAGAAATATGAAGTCTTTGAAGTAAAGTACTATTATTAAAGAGCATCCTAGCCTCTAATTCCTGACCAACCCTAATGAAAACATTAACTGGCAACATTATAGACCCAAGTCCAACAGAAATGTTTTCAACAACTTGATGCTAATGGTACTGTAACATGATGATGGATTTGCTAATTAATCCCATCATGAAGATTTGATGCACAGCTTGTGTACACTGGGGAACCAACACACCAGGAACCCAGACTGTGTATGTTCCCCCAGACCTCACACTGTTGCAGGTGTACATGACCCAGAAATATATACTGTGTCTTGCTGTACAATCAGAACTACACTCGGACCAAAATATTATTTCTGAGTTTACACCTGACAGCCTTATATATTTTGAACCATTCATTGGCTTTCAGGATTTTCTTCACAGCCCAGAGATTTAGTTTCCTTTTATTCCCAACCTGAGGTTTGAACATTGATCACTCGCCTCTGGGAACTGAGATGCACAAAAAAATCTCTCAAACCTAACACTGCATGTATGAACGTATGGAACTACTCTAAAAATACAGTTAGAAATCAAGAAAACTACTGAAGCATCAAACCCAGAATTTCTACCATACATGCTGCGGGTTGCACTTCTTCACGTAAAAGCCAGCTCAGTCAAGCTTGTTGGCAGCAGAGACCAAGAACTTCCCTTTCAAATACTCCAAGTGAAGAGTGTTAACAAAGTCCAAGGAGCTGCTGCATTTCAAACAGCCATTCCACACTGGGCTGCTAGACACAACAACCCCTCCTCACAGGCAGGCAGCAGCTCTCCACCTGCAATCACAAAATGGAGTTCCTGATAAAGGACTGCAAGCAGCTTGGCCAGAGCTGCTGGTGTGCATACATGATTAGTCACACTGGTGATGAAGCAGAGCAGAATTCAAGTGTTTCCATACAGAAGAAATAGAAGCAGTGAAATCAGAGATTTGATATGTCTGGGCAGCATTACTTCCCAGTCGCTTGACAAAACAAACCACTTCTGAGGCATGAAGTACCCCACTGAAACAAGGTAGAACCACAGAATCATAGAATAGTTAGGGTTGGAAAGGACCTTTAGATCATCCAGTTCCAACACCCCTGCCATGGGCAGGGACACCTCCCACTAAACCATGCCACCCAAGGCTATGTCCAA
>JAOEHX010025761.1:11200-38886 GCA_025448015.1 Bolborhynchus lineola | reverse complement strand
GGTTGGGTTTGGGGTTCTTTGTGTGGGTTTTTTGTGATTTTTTTTTTTTTTTTTTGATTTTTTGTTTTTTCCTACATACTTAGCTTATTTAGTAATCAGTAAGTAAAACAAATAACCAACAACTTAATCTAGAAGTTTACAATTCAATAGCAGTTCTTTGGATGCAAGGATAATGTTTGAGTAGGCTGTGGGTGCAGTTTGCGTTCTAAGTTGGGCAATACAGTCTAGCTGACAAGTGTTTGTTTCTCTTGAAAAAAAGTCAAGAAGTCAAGAGAAGCTTGGTTTTGTCCCTTCATATTCTGCAGGTCAGTTTCCTATCTAAAAAAGAAGAAAAACTTTCCTTGTGTAGTTTTTTCATGCATATTTCTATGTAGTAATATAGTATATTATAGTAGAGTAATATGTAAATACTAATGTATTTTTAAATATGTCATATATAACATTGTTTTGGGTACTATAAGTGGCTTCAGTATCAATAGCTGTTGATGACAGCTAGCTTTCTGAGGTAATATATTGTTCTTTAGGAACAGTGATGGAATTTAAATTTAGACTGATGCTCTTGAGATAAAAGACCTAAGGATATCCTAAAGAAGAGAAGAATTCCGTTCATGCTTACTGTGTTGCATAACAAAAGTGTTCTCTTTTGTCAGCTTCAATGTGATTGTTGTATTTGTTCTTTCTTCTTTGCTTTCTTTTGCTGTAATGTCCTATCACTAAGATTATGTGGGCAAGTAGGTGAACATCAGTAGCCAAAGATGGTTGTAGCTCTATCCTAAAGAAGTAACTATTTACATCATGATTTAAAAACCTGAAGGCGGTCAGAAAAAGTTTTCTGTACCAAATGTACTGTGATATTTACCATAATACAGTTTTGATAGCAAAATGTATATTAATACCAAGAACACTTATTATTAATTAAGAGATTGTTCTGCATGTGTGTTAGGTCTTGGTTTTTGTGCTTAATGTCCTCATCAGTGAAGAGTTTCTCCTCAGTGGAGAGTTTTTCTTCTTTACACAATATTGATGTCTTAAACACGACAGGCTGGAGATCCATGTTATCCGCTGCAAATACTTGAAGAATTTAGTTACATGTGGTATGGGAACTATAAGTATGTTTAACATAGTTTTTCACATTTAATCAGTCATAAAGTCTCCCAGCAGACTGGCCCATTCACACTCACTCAGCTCTGCATCAGCTCAGTTCTATCTTGGCAGGAAATGTCCTCATCACTATATTAGGAAGCTGCTGTCCGGTTCAGCTGTAATTGCTATTTTTCTCCTTCTTAATAGCTGGTGCAGTGCTGTGGTTTAGACTTTAGTCTGAGAACAATGCTGATAGCACACCAATGTGGCTCATGAAAATTTGTTCACTATCTCACTTTGTACTTCACTTTTGTTGTCTATTCCAGCAATGACATTTACTTGTACAAAATAAATTATAATACCTCCTTGACTCCTATGGAAAGCTTAAGATATTTGGACATCATGTTGTTTTGGTTATGTAGGGAAATCTGAAATCTTTCTTTCCTTCCTCTAAAAATATTTGTCCTTATCTTTCAGTTCTCAGCTGTATCTTTCACTAGGATGTTGGTTATATGACCACAGTGAAAATGCTTACTTTCCTATAGACCTGGACGCACTCCAGTGTCTTAGTGTTTTGGAGAGCTCACATTCCTGTTTCATGAAAACAGAAATAGCGACCAATCTGTATTTTATATACAATAGCACACTCTAGTGTGTATATTAATTAGCCATTATGGACTTGTTCTCATCATGTTTAGCTTAAATTTTCAGTATTTTAGTTTTGTCGTATTCAGTGATTCTATTTTTTCTTTATACTTTGGTTTATTGGAGGAAATATGTTTCTTCAAATGAGAAATTACCAGTTTCTGAACAGAATAATTTTGATACATACTGTTTTGTTGGACTTCTTTTACTGATGCTTTGAAAGAAAGAGCTGATAATTTTTGTAGTGAGGAAAATCTTGATATAGTGGAAGAATTGAGTCCAACATAAAGTCTTAATGCTGTAATTATATACAGCATACATGTGTAAGATGGATTTGAAATTTGTCTTCTAATTGAGTTGCCTGCAGGGAATTACAGTTTGCCTTTTTGCATTAGTACAGAAATGAGTACGTCACTTTCTAAGGTGTCAGCTCAGACTTGCAGCTAATTCTGAAGATATCACAGCCTTAGAGAAGATAGGCAGCCAGCATCAACTCAGATAACTGGCTTCCATGTTATATATAGTATGAGACTCTTTAACAGGTGTCATAGAAACATTTGTACAGCTTTGTGTTAACTTACTATCTTATTAGCATGTTTTTCTTGGCTTTTTTTTTTTTTTTTAACCAGGTTTATGAATAATAATGCATAATAATGCAAAATGTAAAAAGCAAATAATATCAGTTGACTCCAAAATACAAGTGAGAGATTGAGTTGCTGGAGGGGGTCCAGAGAAAGGCAGCAAAGCTGGTGAAGGGCCTGGAGCACGAGTCTGATGAGGAGCAGCTGACAGAACTGGGGTTGTTTAGTCTGGAGAAGAGAAGGCTCAGTGGGGACCTTATCACTTTCTACAACTACCTTAAGGAGGATGGGGTGAAGGGGTGGCTGGCCACTTCTCCCAAGTAACAAGTCATAGGACAAGAGGTGACGGCTGCAAGCTGCACCAGGAGAGGTTTAGACTGGGTATTAGGAACAATTTCTTCACAGATTGGGTAATCAGATACTGGAAAAGGCTTCCCAGGGAAGTGGTGGAATCACTGTCCCTGCAAGTGTTCAAAACCTGTGTGGACAAGGCCCTTAGTGACATGGTTTAGTGGCAGTCTTGGCAGTCCTGGCAGTCCTGGGGTAATGGTTGGTCTTAATGGTCTTAATGTTTTTTTCCAACCTAGTTGATTCTACTATTCTGTCATTCTATGAATCTTGCAGGGCTTCACAAAATAATCAGTTCTAATTGAGAACCCATGTTGTTGGGCCAATGATAAGAGGTTTGTATAGCTATAGTTTCAAACCCTTTTTCTGAAGCACTTTCAGGAGAAAGAAACTGAATGACAGAGCAGAAACCACTGATCAAATATAGAGTTACAGATAGATTAACTTATTTTTAATGGTATTGCATGACCTTCCTTAATTACAGTGAACCTGATTTGTTAGACACTAGGTTTTTGTTGTTCAAATATACAGATCTTGGAAAACATAGAATTGTATGTATTAATTTTTAACTTGAATACCATCCAAAGAGCAATAAATATGTAGTGAAAGCTCTCTGATTTTTGCCCTGTAATCACTGCAAGCTAATGTTTGTGATGAATGTCCTTCTGCTTTCTGCAGCAGTTTTCCAAGGTGATTTAAAGCACTCGTGACCTGTTGTACTAGCTTATCTAAGAACAAATCCCTGAAGCAAAGACTGAGGGAGGAGGGAACGTTTTTCATCTTCTTGCTAATTGGTGATTTGAAAAAGTGGTGCTATTCGTTGATAAATCTGAAATGCTGATGAGAGTCTAATGAGGTGTTCAAATTGCAGACTGACATAGCAAACCACAGGCAAGCAGTTTTAAGAAAAGGCAAATTATTAGAATGTTCCAGTCTGTGTTATTTTTAGACAATACTGTGAATTAAATAAAAAGTAAACAGCTGTATTTAAAAAATGTATTCAGGCTGTCTCATACAAGAATACTTTCCTGGGACCCTTAAGGATAAAAAATAAGGAGATTTAAAAGGAGCTATGTAATGAGTAGGAAAAGCATGTGCTCTTCTGAGGAAAATGAATCTGATACTAGTAATTTTCAACATTTTTGTTAATATAGGCAGTAAAAAATATTTACGATGAGAGTGATTTGGAACTGCTGCCATCCACAGGTATACCAAGAAATCAGAAAAATGAGAGTAACAAAGTAAAGAGAAAAAAAAATGAAAAAAGGAGGACCATTTATAATTATCTGGGCACTAATCAAGTAAAATAAAGGAATAAAGCAAGTTTAATTCTAGGGCCATCTTGAATTGAGCATATATGTAATATCTAAAGAGCCAAGAGCATTTCTCCATGGAAAATACCAAAAATTATGAAAATAATTGGGTTTTACTCTCCTTATTAATGTTGTTATGTCAGCTGCCTATGTTGCATATAATCTTTCCATGTTTTTGTACAGGAAAAGCATAAGCAGGAGTTAGAAGACATGAGAAAAGCTGGACATGAGGCCTTGGGTATTATTGTTGAAGAATTCAAGGTAAATCAATTGCTGAGATAACCCAATTTTCAAATAATATCAGTGTAACAGGTTATAATAGTAAGGCACTACAGGCAGTCTTCGTTAGGAGTTATGACTGTGTTAAGCTAATAATACCATTTATATGCAGAAGTGACTTCGATTTTCAATAGATTTTGTAAGTAGTGTCTAATTAATTATCAAATTACATCAAGTGTGGAAATTCACCTAAGCAATTCTACTGAATTGTTTAAAAGGCATAGAAAGAAGAATCTTTGTTATAATGAATACAATCCTATTTTGCATTCCTTGGGTTTTAATAAAACAAACTGATGCAGATTATTCCCATCAAATGGATTGTTCATGGCCCAAATTAGTATCTCTTGCAGTCGTGACTGTCAGAACTGTGACTAATCCTCTCTGATACCAGCCAATTATAATTTTCTAATGCCACTTCAGGGAAAGTTGTATGTAGCATGACTGAATGTAAAGCCTAACATCAGTTGTTCAAGAACAGCTGCATAAAAATATACACCATTGATCGTAAACCCCAGAAAATAATACCCAGAATCCCTCAAACCCCAAATCCTATAAATTAGTTGTTGAGACACAGGGTTGAACAACAATGGAAAAGAGTTGACTACTTGCTTTTTCTGTATTCCCAGCAAAGATGAGTCTTCCTACCTGTAGACTTATGAAAGTGCCTTTCTTTTGGCACACAAAAAGAGAGTTGCCATTTTTTCAATTTTGCCTACAAGGTTGCCAAGTTGGTAACCAAAAGGTCACATTTTTCTTACGTCAGTGCTAATTATTACTCCTTACAGACATACTACAGCAGATTTTTTTTAGTTTTTTTTTTTTTTTTGTCTATGCTTAAAATGAGTTACACTTTCTGATAATCACTGTCTGGTATTTGGGGGAATTATTTGCTGTAAAAGAGACACACTGATCTTCCATTAGTTATCCTGAGGCAGACGAGGTACTCAAGTTTAAGACCAAGCCCTCTCAATTCCTGCCCTTGTTGTGACAGGTCCTTTTTAACATGCAACAGTGTCAAAAATGGAGCTTACACAAGAAGTCGAATTCTGAGTGATTTAATTTCAAGGATCTGAATATACCAAAGTCCTTAGAATTATTGCAGTTGTCTTTGGAATGTTAGTTTGCCAAATGTGCTGGGAAATCCATTAACTGAGACCATTAGACAGTTTGTAGCACAAGCCCTCAAAAACCTTGGCTGTTTTTAAGCATCTCACATTCTTATCTTTCTTTCAACAAATAAACCGTCTACAACACAGTCACGAAATTTGTATTAAAAACATGGTAAAGCAAATCAAAAATCGACTTACTGTTCTGGTGTAGGCCAAGTTTCCCTTCTCACGTTTACTTTATTTGGTTTGATTTCTGTATTTCGTGTTGTTATTTTTTTAAGCTTTTATCCCTGATAATTAACTGCAGTAAAGAAAAGTAAATGTAGAGCTTGGAAATTGTGCTTGTGGGATCATGTCATATTGGAAGATATTTACCACAAGGAACGTAAGAATTTTTCCTCTGCTTGTTTAATCAAGCTTTTGTTCTGAATTTTTCGTAGTTCTGTAAACAGACAAGATTTTTGATCTATTTTGTTTATATTTCTCACCATATAAAATATCCTCTAATGTAGGCTTTAAAGAATATGAGGTTACAGGCAGGTGTGTTTATTTGATGGTATTTATTTGCTTAGATTATTTTATGCAATTATTAGTTTACATGAATCAGATGTGTGTTTCCTTTTATGGAAATTAACTTCAAGATGCAAAGGCCTTTCCAGCTCTTCATACAGTGAGAGTTTTGTCTATCACTTTTCAGTGTTAGGTGGCTGGGTTTTCAGCTTTCCAGAGTGTAAAAAGACACATTTGCAAAGTAAGGAATACGTGGGAGCCTTCAGGTTGTCTTTCAAAAACATTTGTGTCAATAACATACCTGTGAACTAAAGTTACCCTCTAATAAACAAAGCAAAATTTAAGAGATTTCATTACAAAGTAAGTTAATCTAGAATCAGGGTATCTTTTTTTAGACGTAGTTTATCCCTGGTGAGGAGGAAAAGCTCTTGAATCGTGGCAAGTTCGCAGCTCTTTAAAACACCAGCTTAGCTTATTAAGTTTCCAAGTTGACATACTAGCTTAGAAAGGCCTGACACAGGAATAAAAGGATAAATTCAAAAGTTGCTGCAAGGGCTTCTGTTTCACTGCCAACTTCTATACTTGTCCATGTGTGAGTTGCGCAAGAATTCAAGCAGGCCTTGAGTATAATACAATACTGGGTTTTGTCATGAAGAGCTGATGACTGGAAAAAGAGAGATTCCTTGTCATTTTTACAGTATTGGAGTACTCGTGCAACAGTGATGCCACTATAAAAATCTTCATATGGAATTCTGATAGAATCAAGGTCTTTAATCAAGACAATCAAGTCTTATGAAGATCTGGCTATCAAAAATATTGTATTATTGTTTAAAGCATCTCAGTATTTTAGAAGTAATTGCAAAAATTACTAGATACTTCTCCGTCTGTTTTCAGTTAGGATATCTTTTTATATGTGTTTCGCACTATAAAACAAGTATAGTGTGAAATATTGTAATAATTAAAAGGCTTGAAAAATAAGTACTTTAAACTCACATGGGAATAAAACTGAGATAACTAGAGAAACTGAGCATAGTGTTCAAACTGTAAGTTGGTCATCGTTACTGGTATACAAGAAGAAGTTGAAAATGAAACTGAAGTTGTGCCACTTTGCAAAAACTACCTTGCCCTATTCTTGCATTGCATTCAAATGTATTTTACATTATGTCTTCGAAACACTGGAAGAAAATTCAGTTCACACTCTAAAGAGCACAGTTAATGAAACCATAACATTCCTTCATGCCTTGATGCACATCAAATGAGTTGACCTTTTGTAAAGCATAACTTGAGAGAATATTTTTCCTCAGGAAATACTTTTTAACTTAATATGTAGAATATCACATCATGAGCTCTGTTTAAAGCTTTGGTAGCATGGTATGACTGTCAGTGGAAACAATTCAGGAAATTCAACTCAACAAAAAAATATATGTATTCCATAGCATGTAAATGGACGCATTTTAATTTTCACTTAAAGGGAGGTTTACCTTGAAAATAGCCCTATCATGAAAATATGCAGTATCTTGGGCTAAAGTGGGTACGTTGGATTCTGTTGAAATGATATTTTCAAAAATATTTTAAATAGTTTTATTTATATAGTATGTGTGCTAGCTAATAACTGAGTTATAACATAACCAGTCAAATAGAATATTTTATCGAGCTGGTGTATCTTTTCCAAGGGTCAGGAAAGAGTTTTAATGGTATCTTCTGCTCTGTTTTATCCTTCAACAATTGGTTAATTATATTTTGCCCATCAAGTAGTAGAAATTAGTGGTGGAGACGGGATGCTGAATTAAATGAATCACTGTCTAATGCTATAAAATATAGAAATTCTTATGTAAAGTTGCTGAAATGAATGGTATTTAATATATTCAGATGTTTGAAGTAGTACAGTAGCTTTACTCTTCACTAGGTAACTTTATTTTTGAGGATGACTTCTTCTGGCCATCATGACTTAGCAATTTTGAAGTAGAGAAAGTGATGTACTGTTTTGTATTTAGTTACTTAGAGCAAAGAATGGTATCTGAGGAAAGAAACCAGTGAGGATATTCTTTTGGACCAAGGACTTTGATGCAGTGCTTTTATGTAACGTTATAGACCATATTGCATCAGCCCATACATCATGATGCATCATGATGCATGTTTCATGCTAATGTTTCAAGTGAGCTTGTATAACATTTTCAAACAATGCTACACACCTAAAAGTCTGGGCTTTGCACAGACTGGAATTGCTTTTATACTGGTTTTCAGAAGAGATGAAAGGGAATGATAAACCCTCCTCTATCTCTTCCCCCCCCCCCCCTTTTTTTTTTCATGCTAGTTTTTTCTTCCTATTAAAAATGTGAGTTGAGAGAAAGAGATTTGGCTATTTGTTACTCTTAGTGAATTGGATTAATTTTGGAGTAACAGTCTATAATTTGGATTAGTAATTCAAGAAGGCTTCTCATAAATTCTAGCTTTTGGCCATACAATAATTACTGTTTTGGGCAAGCAGCTGTGGTTTCTGTTGCCAGTAGAATAAAGACAGTAGGGCTGGGCATATAGGCTTGTATTAGAAATGGGCTGGAGTGTCTGTGCTTTGATTTTGGCAAAGCCATAATACCTTGAACTTTTGCCTTTCTAAGGATGAAGACAAAATTTAGAAAGCATCTACTACTCTATACGTAGCATACCCTGTAGAAATACAGGATGAAATTTTGTGATCATTTTTATTTTCTGATCTTTAAACTTTTCTTCTTATGCAGGGTACATACAGTACAGTTTTTCAGTCTCTGGTCTTTATGCAGTGATGCAGTTCTCTAGTGTTCCTACTGTACATGTAGTATGCTGTCAGTTACATTCCAGGACTACTTAATTCTTTGACCATTGCTAAAGCATAAACTAGGGTAATTCAGGTGTGTATTCCCTTAACGACACCCCAAGGTGATTATGGATAAAGTTAGTAGTATGATTTTTTGATTTGGTTTCAACTCAGGGTCTTCCAAAATTATTTTCATGTTTGAAATTTAAACATGTTATCTCTTTATTTGAACTCAAAAAAGGTTTTGCATTGATTTATTTAGTTAAGTTTCATAACAATCCTATCCAAAATGGATATGAAGATACTTTACAAAACTTGTTCTTAAGGGGTTTCATTCTTTTTGTTCTGTCAGAAGCCACCAGGCTTTGGTTAGTGAAGGAAAAGCAGGAATAATTCTCTGATGGATTTTTTGGGTTAGGATAGAAATCAGAAAAGAGGGAAGAAACAGGATTTCTTGAATAGTTCTAAGTATTTCTGGTAGTTTAAGCTTTAGAGTAAGACTTGTTTTGCTGTCATTGTCATCCTACAAGTCCTGTTATTTGGAGCAGCCACACTTTATAGAGTTACTGTTAAATGTGGACATGAATGTTACTCCTTAGCTTTCCTGTGAGAATGTGAATTTGTTTTTTTAAAAAATCTTTCCAAAGTTGTTCCTGTATATGTTTCCCGAAACAATGAGCAGAAAATAAATGACAGTTTGGTGATGGACTATAATGTGAATGTGCATTTGGAATATTAATTATTTCCAAGTGGCAAAATGGCAAGTAGAAGTTAGAATTTCACCCACATGAATTCTAGCATTTAAACTATCTTATCACAGAACTAAATCATATAGTTTACAGATATCAGAATGTGTTCTGCCTCCCCTCTGCCTCTAAGGATCTACAAGGTTCTAGCACGTTCTACAGTTTTGCTATTATTTTGCTGTTCCTTGCACTGTAAAGGCTGCTTTACTAACAGGAGTCAATAGATATGGGTGGTAGAGTAAGAACTACAAGCAACAAATCATTGAAAGTTTAGAACTTGGAAAATTTTGGCTTCATCTCTAGGGATTCAAGTGCTATTGCCCTATTCTCTGGGTAAGGAAAATCATGACTGAGGAAGTGTGCAGACTCCTAATTTTTGTTAAATTCCACTGGTTTTAGTCTGGATAAGAGGACCATATATTATTTCTTTCATTTGTTTTTGAAAGGAAGAAAATACAACTGTACATCAGACTGGAATCTCTCTGATACCTGGCAGATTTTGTAAAGAGACCAAAGGTTTACTCTTCCATATCTGACTCTGATAGCTTCTTGTCACTTCTTTGGGTCATCTTAAGTTCCTGTACTGAAACTGAGAATACCAAGCTAGATTAATTGTTAAAATATGAGGTATGTTATTCCTGGACCTTTTTTTTTTTTTTTTTTTTTAAACCTAATAAAACCCACTGAATACCTAAAGTCAGTAAAATTTTCAGAAGTAATTCTGATTTTATAGGAATTAAATATATTGTGTTAATTTGGCCCTCTTTTCTTCCCCTAATAACGTTCTCAGTGCTCCTTTTTATTACCATGTTCTATTATAAGCCAAAACAGCTATAGATTCAAGTCCAAGGCTTAAACCTTGACCAACTTTCAGCTTTGATTAGCTAAGAAGATTTGCCAAGTTAAAAATGAGTTACAACTGAACCAAACAGTAAAATAATGTCAGTGTAGACATTAATTCTCGGTTTTCTCAGTTAATGGGGTTTTAGCCAGTTTAGTAATGGCTAAAATGGAGTATGGCATATGGGGTAGAAGGAAATATTAAAAGATCATGTATATCTATGTTTTTCTTATGACTTGGAGCTGTGGTGATATTTTTTTTCTTTTCAGGAGTCAGAGGAAAGATGTTACTGTTGTTATTTATTATACCTAAATATACTTCAATTATTTAGTACATAACCTTAGTAAATTATGGAGTTTTTTTATTAGTGGAAGGTCATAGTTCAAATGATGATGTACTTATGATCCTAACTGTGGTTATACAGCTGCTATTGTGGCTGCAGTTTGTTCTTATATTCATGCATGGCTTTTTACTTGAATTTTAAGCAAGCTGCTTTAAGTAGTTGTTTATCTGAAGTACCACAATTCTTTAAACTGTTCCTTCATACAGTGACTTACATAAGATATTTAAAAAGAGTTTTGAAAGCTGAGGAAATTACAAATGGGAAAAGAAGATCTAGTAACTGCCTGAAAAGATGACTGTTTATTTGGCGCTGCTGAAGACCTAAAAGGCGGCCTCACTTTTGCTTAAATGCAGATGTAGCTTGGGCTTGTGAGGTGTGTTGTGCTGAGGAAGGAGAGGAATAATTGAAAAAAAAAAACAGAGGTGGGGGAAAAAGCCAGGAAGCAATAAGGACTAGTTTAAAAATGTAAAGAAATTCTGAAAATCTGAACCCACCACTTCCTTTGTGACACTTAACAGATGTAGACTCCGGCAACAAATTTAATAGGGGTGTAGGAACAGATCTACAAGACGGATGCCTCTTGACATCACAGTTCTGAAACTGGCTGTTGGGTACAGGGTGACCTTTGCCACCCTGTGTCAAGGAACTTCATTGCACACTATATGAAAGAAGAAATTGATTACCAATAGCACCTGTATTGAAATCCTACCCTGTGAACTTCATGCAATTGATGCCATAGGCTACATTCTGCTGTAAACTTACTTGAAATGATTCAGTGGGCTATTAAAAGAAGAGTGCTTCAAGAATGCCAGCTTGATATTAGGTCAGTGGCCACAGATCTATGGAACATCAGCCCACTAACATAATTGTGTAATTAATTAAGGAAGAAAGTGGTATTTCAGCAGTGATAAGTGGTTGCCCAGAGTAGCAATTAGTCAAAAGACTTTTAGTGTCATTGTACTGAAGGAAGTATGTAAGTAAAATTTAGAGATGCCTATCATCAAGTAGCTAAATGTATATTTTAGTTTATTAACTTAATTAGTAAATTAGTGTTTTAATTAGTAATTTAAATAGTTGGTTATCTGAAAATTTGCAAACACTTTGGATGCATATCATGCATCTCTGCTGTATTTACCCCATCAAGAAACCTTAAATGGTAGTTGCAATCAAAGAAAGTGACCTAATTTTTCAATTCCATGTTTTTTTTCTTTTTTTTTTTTTTTTTTTTTTTTAACAATCTTGTAAAGACATTGTTTTATGACATCTTTATGTTTGTATTTGATTTTATAGTCAGCTGGAGGCAGGCATATGTAGGATACACGCAGTGAATGTAGTAATGTTCTAGGCAACAACTGCATGTTAGATATGATATAAAAGGAAATTGTCAAGTTTGGCTTCTATTTTATTTTTTAAATTGTCTTACTTCAGATGATTCATTAAATATAATTTTCAATGATAAACGAAGTATGTAGACATAATTTAAAGGGCAAGATACATTTTTCTAGTGATGCCAGTTTTCTGATACTTTCTCTATTCGTAGTTCAGAAGAGTGTACCTTCTGTTTTATAGATGCGCCTTGTCTAGCAGTACTGACAATAAAGATCTGTTCTGAGCATAAGAGTTTGCTCATGAGAACGAAAATGTTCTACACTTTAAAATAAATTAGAGATCATATCTTAAAACCATAAGGTTCTAAAAATCATCAGATTTCTCTTAAAAGGGGAAATCTCATTTTTAATAATGATTTATTGCTATTTCAGGATATTATGTGGCATGCCTCATCATCTTTTAAGTGACTTGGAAAGATTTGTGCCTTGCAGAAATATTGTATGCTGAATTTTAAAGGACCATTTGACTGACTGATCTGCTGAATCTGTACAGAAAATAAAGATTTTTGTCTGAAGATTTTTTAGTGGCACAACATACAAGCTGTCTCTGATGTACTATGCCATATAGTAGGGGGCTTTTCTCTTATTCCTTTCTCGGGCATTTAGAATAGTCAAATATAGGGTTGATTCATTGGTACTATTTACACTGTATTTGCAGTGTGTATGATAGAAAAGGGAGACTTCTGTTTCCAAATGTGGTATTTTATGTATTTTCTAAATAAAATAATAAGAAGAAAATAAATGAGAATTTTAACAACCTCTACATGCCATCCAGTGACTAATAATTGTTTTCTTGAAAAATTAAAGTTCTTTATGCCGTTTAATAACAATTTAACAGTCACTAGCTGAGTTTGCATAGCAAAGTGCATAAAGTGACTCAATGTTTGGGTTAGGCAAGAAGCTACCTGAGAGAAAGCATTGCAACTTAATGACTATTCTGTTACTGTTTTCCCTAAGATCAGAATTAGATTTATATTTTTCCTATTATATGAAACAATTATTGCCACAATAGTTTAAGCAGGAAAAACCCACCATACCTCAGACTTACTATTTAACAAGGATGTGTGGCAATTCTAGTTTATGCACAGTAGGATTTAGCATATAAAATTTCACATACAGAAGTTAAACTTATGGCAAACTAAATCCCTGCAAATACCAGTAAATGTATTTTTACTCTTTGATTAAAATGTGTTAAGCACCATCTTTTACCTTTTAAATATCTGAACTTGTGCTGAAAACTACTACCATACTATAGCATTACTGGAGAACACTGATTTTTGCATAACAGGCTAGTTTGTGGAAAATTTGGAAGTGTAGTTCAAAAATTATCAAAAGATTTAAAAAAAAGCAAAGCACTTTTTGTTTGGTTTGTTTGGTGTTTTAGGTTTTGGTTTGGTTTTTTTTAAGTATTCAACATTTATTAAATGTGTGTGTTATGTTTGATAAAGTAAATATATCTCTAAAATAAAGATTGTTTGAAAGATGAATTTTTTCTTTCTTTGTATTTGGGCCAAAGGTCTGTTTTTTATAAAACGTGTCTGTTTTAACTTGCATAGTAATTTCAACTACTTCACTATATTGATTACTAGTTAAAAATAGTTTGCTACATGCTGTATGAATAGCCCAATGAATATTTGGAAAGTGACATAAATATTTTATAATATTAGGGGAAAAGACTTGCATGTCACAAGTTAAGTAAATCCTGCATGAAAATGCCATCATTGTTTAAGGAGCCTGAGTGTAATTCCTCAAACAGTAATTTGTTTTTTCACATATCTTGAATTTTTTTTATTACTCTTTTTGCCTCCAGATGCTGGAAATTCTTCAGAGTTCAGTCAAGTGCATGTGAATGCATACACGTGTGCATGCACATGTGCTCACACACAGGGAGTTGCTAATTTTATCATCTTTTCATCTTTTCGTTACTGTCTCGGTACTTTGACTTTCCACACTTTGACTTCCACTGCTTCACATTTAAGTGTGAACTTCCTGGGGGAGCATTCTTTTATGTTTTAAATTACTCAAAATTTCCATCTGCTTTTACTTGAGTTGTGGTTGTGAAGATCATGCTTGGACCATGGGATCTTATACTGTGCCGAGAGGATGTGGAGTTTTGTCAGCCAGGGAAATATGTCTGACTTTTTTTTTTTCTTCAGCAGCTTTCATACACTTCTCTTCTTGTGTGGTCCCACTAAACTGAGTATATTTAACAGAAATACTCTGCCTCTCTATCTTCTGTGTGCTGCTCTCTTTTAAGCAGACTGTGTATAAGAAATCTGAGATGCAAAAAATTTTAGTCCTGACTGAAAACAAGGTAGTGTTACATAGAGAGGTACTTTAATAGTGGCGCATTCCAATTTTATAACAGCATTCCACATTCTGGTTATACAAAAGTATTAGTAGATCTGCAGTTGCCAATAAACATCCCAGTTATATCTTTGTTGAGTATTTTGTGCTTTCTTATTACAGGCGCTGCTACAATCTGCAGTTCAACAGCAAGAAGCAGCTATTGAAAAACAGTATATTCTAGCAATTGAAAAACACTCCCACAAATGTGAAGAACTTCTTAATACTCAGGTATGGATGCGCACATACAAAAATCTGTGATTTTCTTTTAGTTTCAACTCCTTTCTGTTTGAAAAAATATTAACTTATATGATCACCAAAGAAAATAATCTTTCACCATGTACCTCAGCGTAACGGTAAGCACAAATATTTCAAAATGCAAAATAAATAATGACTCTTCATCTGTTGGGATCAAAGGTAGTTTTGAACATTTAAACCTCCTTAGAAACAGATTCAAGAAGAGCATAACACTGAGAAAAAGTCTCAGAGCAATGCTTACTCCTTTAACAGCTGCCATTTTATGTAGTCTTAGAGAAAATACGCAATTATGTTTTAATTTTCATAGTTAAATGCAGGATTTGATTTAGTGGGATTTGAAAAATGTTTGATCCAAATTTTTTGATGATTCTTAGGTGTTAGACACAAACATCTGTTGCCCAGTCCTGTTTTTATATCATAGAAATTTTATATAAAAATAAAAAAACTATGAGGACTTGCATAATATTCAGAAATACATACACATGAATAGGCCTGTATTGGCTCATTTAACATGACTTGAGTCAAAGCGCACACTATAGAAAGTATTTGGAATTGCATCAATTACTCATGTATATCTGAACAGTGTAAACCTGGCTTGTTACTGAATATATCTTGATTTAAGTACAGCTCTTGAATCAAAATAATAAACAACAGTATATAAATTTTAAAAAAGCTAATTTGCTAATAGCATCCTGTTGTGTACACTCACTGCAATCAACAGTATTAACAGTTACCTTTTAAGTGCTGTTAGCAGCAATTCTACTAAAAATACAAAGGATTGTAGTTTGTTTATTTAATTTTCTTGGGGTATATTATCCCTAAATACATCAAAAGTCCACACCATTTCCAGCAGTGTTTTATGACCATTTCACTGTTCTGACCATATCAATTAACACTTAGTGCAAACATATATTAAATATATAAGCATCTGTATAAACAGTATGAAGGAAAGATGTAATAGCTTGGAGAAATCAATTCCACCATGAATGAAAACTGCAATTATTTAATGCTTACCATAAAGCTCTGCCCAGAAAGCAAATAAGAATGAATTTTAAGAAAATATTTTGTGTTTCTGTAATCAACATAGTATTTACTGACTTGATATCATTTTCTGAGTGTTAAAAGGAGTAAATCTCATAAAATATGAAAGCGTTCTAGGATGATGCTCTGAGGGTGTGCTTACAGATTGAGCGAAGATATTGCTCCCACATTCTGTTACATTTGAATTGCAAACCCAAAGTTCATAACAGAAATGTGTTTTTGGTTTGTTGCTTTTTTTGTCATTTTTGTTTTGTGTTTTGTTCCCTTTTAATACTCCTGCCTAACAAGCAGTATTTTGTTTTCAAACTTTTAAGGTCGTGTTCCACTGTTTTATTTTCAGTTCCTCAAAATTCAGATTTTCTTATATTAATAACTCCTTTCTCATGCTTTCTCCTAATCCAGTTTTCCCCCTAAATTCCCATACTCCTTCCTCCCAGAAGTGCCTCTTTGAGAAGGAGGAAGAGCTGGTTTTCTCTGCTTGTCTTTTACCTATCAGAGTTTAGTTAAGTTTCTGATTTTGAAGCTATATTTTATCAGGGTGTTGTGCCTGTGATGGAGGTGCATGTTGAAAGTCTGTCTAGAAAGTTACCGTGGTGCTGATACAGTCGCTGTGCAAGGCTGTATCTTCCAGGACAGGGGAGGATGTAAAAGGCCTAGTTCTGTGATTCTATCGCTTTCCTGCTAGACAAATTTCCGCACTTCATCTTCAATCGTTACATGTGAGGTTTTACATCATAATTGGCTAGCTTATAGGTAACATCATCATCTGCTGGAGGGAACCATTATCCTGCCAACACAAACTGTCTTCAGTTGTATATCTTATTTCAGGTCTGTAAGCTACCTTTTCACTGTTCTCTTCTACTAGATCTAACTCCTCAAGTCTGTGCTAAAATTGCAGACATTTCTCCAAAAGAAAATTCTGACCCATTTTCTATTCTACCTCTTCTGACATATGCCTTCCCACCAATCCTAAAGTAAGAAGGTTGTGGTCTATCTTCTAGTTTAGTTTCTTCTGCTTGAAGTTCAGTGTACTGTCAGACACACTATACTGAACTGCCTCAGTGATGTTTTCCTCTGTATCTATCAGATATCACTACCCACTGCTTTTGAAACAAACACAAGAAAAAAGTTGGTGCTATTAGATACTGCAGATGCCAGATATTTCTTCATCTATCCTTTTCTTAGTCCATTAATGTCACTTGTCTTGACTATCAGATCTCAAATGTCCCCTAGGTCTGGAGCTCGTGGGTCCTCTTTCCCCTTTCCTGGAATGTGTTGAAAGGACTGGTTCCCTCAAAGAAATGGATGATCACTGTAATTTATGCTTCCTGGGGAGCAATCTCTAAGGTTGCTTTTTTATTTTTTTTTTTTTTTTTCTGTTTTATTTTTTTTTTTTTTTTTTTTTTTTAATGCAAGGAAATGCACTCTTATATCAACACTTTGGAAAGGAAACCAGGCCTTCCCCTGGGATATTCAGGGGCACCAAGTTCATGGCATCATCGCTGAAATGTTGTAGCTAGGCAATTGTCTGGGCTGGATGCAGCTAGAAGAGGCATGTGGCCATAATTTTCTGTTCCATACTTCGGTATGTGTACTAGAGTGTCTTTTAGCTTTCCCTGTTTTCCAGCGCTGTGTTCAAACATCAAAGTAGGTTTTTCTTCTGAATGTAGAGAAGATGTAGAGATTTAATAACTTTTAAAAGCCTGAACCAGAAGACAACATAAAAAGATGGAGTAAGTAAACATCTATTCTTTGAAAGTATTACTATGTAGGACTAAGATATTCTAAAGAATTTTCTCATTAAGGTTCCTATCATAAGCATGATAGTGTAAAAAAAATGACATGTTTTCACTGGAAGCCCTAGAAATAATGTGCCATAATTTTTTCTTGCTACTCTATCAAAGTAGATAGTGTTAAAAATGTAAACAATATTGTGGTTGATTTTTATATTCTTTTTAAAACAGACAGTAATCTGCGTATTAAGGTGAAATTAAATCTTCAATACTTGCAGCAAAGCACTTCTTACTTATTAGAAATCATTTTCCTTCTATTTATGTATCTCTCATCTTGATGGTCTCCTTCCTTACTGTCTTCTAAACAGTTTGAAAAAGGCATTCTTGAATGGAAAGGGACTAAAGTGCATGTGAAGTGAGAATCAGATCACACATTTCAATGTCTAAATTATGACTAGACAATATCCCTATTTTTCTCTGTCATCCTGAGGAAAAAGTATGAGATACAAGTGGACATTCTGTGTAGTATTTTCATGCTTGGTTGCAGTTAGAGGGGCTGTGTTTTATATGATATTTAATTAAGTTAGTCTGCATGTTTTCCATTTTGTTTAAATATTTTGTATACATTTTTTGTGTATAAAGAAGAATAAAGAAAGGCAAGGAATAGAAGTATTTAATTCTGTAGTTCAGTTGCATATTCCTTTTCTGGGCTGAACTTCTTTTCTCCTACTCAGTAAACACTTAAGGATATGTCTTAAGAGTGAGTGTCCTGCAGTTTTCCTTTGCATAGAATACAATATGCTGAAATTGTTTCCATAGTTTAAGAAGCCAAAGGAGCTTCTGGTTTAATTGCTGAGACAGAACAGTACTTGAAGTGTCACACAAAAAGGAAAGAACTCAGTTAAATGCTTTGTCTGCCCTTTTGTGTGTTGATATTTTTCATGATGATTTTATGTGGTGCAATGAAACAAATCTACAGATTTGTAGATGGAACATTTGAAATAAGTAGAGCAAGCTCCATGTCCTTAATTCTTTTTCTACTTTATCATGATGTTGGTTGTCATTTGTATGATAAATAGCAGTTTGATATCTGTTGAATGATACATGAAAACTTTCACCCTTTTTTGACACACACAGGGAAGTGCTGGTTTAGCTTCAGTTTTGAAACAGTGTCCTGAAAGAACAATCAGACTAGAAGTTTCATTTGCTAGGCCTCAGTTTTTTGAAGTGTGTGATGCTTCCAAGAACAGCTTGTGGACAAGCAGAAGACTGTTGTGACAACAGAAATGAGCTGCAGGAATGTGATAAGATACCTTACCTTCTCTGCTATTTGGATGATGCATTTTGATGTGTTTTGTATAGCCTTCTGTAAAGAGTACCAGTAAGTCCCTTGACAAATCCTAAATGTCAAATGTAAAAAGTACTTGTTTTGCATAGCAAGTGATTGTTTGTATGCCAAAGAAAATGTTTATTTCATTCAGTTCCATTGTCAGGAAGTATAATTTTCTATGATTTCAAATCTTGTCTTTGTCTCTACTCATACTATGCAGCATGTTTATATAATAATGCTTCTTTTATGAACTTTGATTATTTATGATTCACCCTTTTGTAAGAGGAATAGAGGTTCGACATTCTTCCCTTTGTAATTGTGAAATCTATTTAATGCCTAATCTTGAAGGGAATATATGCAGACTAGACTCTAAGGAAATCTTGAGTATTTGTATTTTTAGGAGGCATTAGCCATTTTTTCCAGTGAGACTGGTGTGTACTTGAATAATCTGAAGACTTGCAGACCAAGAAAATGAAGACTGCAGTGGACATGATCTTTCTGGTTCATTAATTGCAAATATGATAGATTTTTCATTCTTGAGAGTATTTATCATGTCCCTTTGGACATGTCCTCTCACTTCTCAGAAATCTTGCTGGTTGCTGCTGTGGGAGTAGTTTATTCATTCTCTCTAGAACAAAATACTTGCTATCAGTCGTTCCCATCAGGTTTTTATCTAATTCACTTTGCAGCTAACCTCTCATCCTTATCTAGATGTGTCTTTTCAGGTCTGGCACTCTTTTGCCAAGAGTGATGTTAAACTTTCTGAGAACTTCTTTATTCTCCTGAATATCTAAAGGAGAAAAAATTATTTATTAGAATCCTGTTTATTCCTAAATTTGTAATAATATCTCCTTGATTTCCGCATACATAGAGCAAATTAGAGTGAAAAGATCAAGAATCAACTCTTCCTGTGATGGAAGACTTTTTTAGCTGTTGCTTGTTTCCTTAAATCCTGAAAATGTTTGATTTATCCTCACTCTGTGTTTTGGTTTTGTACATGTGGACTTTGCATCCAGTCTTCACCTCCCAAAGTAAAAGTTGCATTGCTAAGATCCAAAAAGGCTTTGAAAAATGTAAATCCTTACCCCATAGTCTTCTCATTTCATTTGAATCTGCCTACTCTGGCAAGCTAGTTAGAGGATGATTTTGCAGTCCCTTTGCACTGTTAGTTCGGTTAGGATACTTTCAGAGTACCAAGCAGAAATCTTATTTGAAAATTGCATTTGCCTTCCTTTGTCAAGTTCTACTTGAAAGTAGCTCTTTGGTGTGGTTTTTACCTTCTGCTTTTTACTTGTATTACAAGTTTTCTTAAAATCATCATTGCTGGTTACAAATTTATATCAACACTTGTCAGAGCTGAACAACAAAATAATATGGTATGATTTTTCTCAGTTACTTTTCTGTTGAAGTTTTTGTTTTTTTTTTTTTTTTTTTTTAACTCCATTTTGCCATCTTCAATTACTGCAGATTTTGCTATTTATATCGATCATAATTTTTTTTATCTTTTATTTTTCCTGGTAGATGGAGCTATTCTGTGAGAACTCATATTGGCTGTCAAATTGATTAGATCATAAAGCCAGAAGGGCTAATTAATATTTTCCTTTTTCTCTCAGATTTTTACCAAAATTCCTTATCTCTATATCCTTAGGATCTTGATGTTTGTAGATTTGTTAATAGTCTCATTACTATGTGTGCTTTCTGACTATTTTCATTATTTGATGACTTTGTGTAGCTTCTTACTTTTTTTATGAGAACAATGAAGCACATATGCAGCAAAATGTTTTAAACAATTTCAGCTTCTGATGTGCCTTAAATTATGCAGTTTGCATACTGTCTGTATACTGCTGAGGGGAACCCTGAGTATAAGCTTATTTATTAATCCTGTTATATTTTTTATTTATTTTTAATTGTTTTAACTTTTCTGTTTTAGTAATGTTTTACTTATTCCTGAGCTTTCTGTTAGAAAAGTTTTGCTTCTTTGTCAGCCACTTGGACCTCAAACTGGCAAAAAGATACAGTCCAACCATGCAGTAATAAGTTATAATTTGAGGAAGTGGAAATATGTAACAGATGTTGGAATTCTTCAGACAGATTTTCCACCTTGCGCTGCCAAACACTCAGATGCCACAGATAGTGAGGACAGTGTAGGAAACCAGTTATGATTACCAGATCTTGTCATTTGACTTAGGCATAGTTTAGCAGTGGTGAAGAAAACGTGCAGTGTTAAATGCTATTATGCTGTTAAATATAGCTATCCTTTTACAGGAGCAGAAAACTATTAGCAGTGTTTTGACAAAGTTGCCTTTTTCCTCAGAATAATATTTTAAATAGGATGTATAAATGGACATATTTTGATAACATTACAAAATCATAATTCTCTGTGTATTTTTATTATGTCATCTCCTTGTCACATAGAGATAATGTTTCCCACGACCTGTGTTATTCCTTTCTACTGTTAGAGTCCTTCATGAGAAACAGAAATAAAAGTAGAACTGTGTGGGTTAAGAAAGTTTCTTGTAAAACAGGTGAACAATTTTGAATTGGTGAATTCTTACAAAGCCTCATCCAGTGATGAATTATTCCTACTGATCAATGAAGTACTTAAACATTTGCTAAATGTTTCTGAAGATAATTTTTCCAAATCTTGAGGGTCAGAGATTATTCTATATCCATATGTAATGAAAGTACAAAAAAAAGTAGATGTGGGAGACATAAACTCTTACTATTCCTGGTTTGGTTTTGTTGGTTTTTTGTTTTGTTAAACTACAAATTAATTTCATTAGATTTTAAAATTCAGTAGATTTTTGTTACAAGAAGAACTGGTCATTCACAGAGGATGAAGTAGACATACTTATGTCTTAATATACTGTTTTTCAGAACGATGCCATTAAAAGAAGGTTCCAGTGTCGTTTCATTAGTGTGTGAAAACTTTTCCTCAGATGGAAGATCAGTGAAAGTGTGAAATATCATTATTTTGTTGCAGTGAAGCAACACGTAATGCAAGCTTATTTTTTCTGTTAAGTGTTTGGATATTCATCTAACTTTGTTCTGTGATGTTCTTTGCTGTTTTGCTTTTGAATGGTTATCTGACTACTTTTCCATAAGCTGTGAGTAGCTGATAACAAAATTAATTTATCCATACTGAATTTGGTTATCATTATAGCAAAAGAATTGCATCCTTATTTGTGGATGAAATCCTGGAGTAGTTTCCCTTTAAATGAAACAATACAGGGCCCAGGAAGAAACTATACTTTTAAAAAACATTTCACCCTATTTTCCAAGTTTCTTTATATTTGCAGTTTAGGCTTAGTAGGAATATGTGAGGAATTGTTACTGTATTAAATTAGAATTGGTTATTAATAGCTTTAATGCAGTGTTTTATCTGTAAACCAGCTCATATCCTGCATTATTTTATTCACTCTATGAATAATTATTGTAATATATATTATGTAATCCTTCTAAGGAGGGTTACCTGAAAGAAAAATGTCATGATTCCTCAGAAGTAAATTTATTATATAAAAATAACAGAAAAGACTGGCCAGTTGCTATTGTGATTAAATCTGTTTACAATGTCTTCTGTGACTCACATTCCAGGAAAAAAAGAAAGATTTTTTTTATTTCTTTTTTACAGGAATCAAGAAAAACCACAGGACCTCTGTATTTATATTTGAATCTGCATCAAACGATTTTCATTTGGAACCATTGCCTAGAGAACTTCTTGCAGGGAGGAAAACATTATAACCTATTTTTGAATGCCTTTTGTTTTAAGTTGATTTTCAGAAGACTCTTCTTGACCCTCTTTTGCTACTTTCCAGAGTAGGGTAGAAAGACTAGTAGTTCTCTCCACTTTGGAATACCACTTTTCTAAAACTGTTTGGTTTTCCCTTTCCATAAAAAACTCTTGTGTCTCATTGGGCCATCAATTTTGTCTTCAGAATTCTTATACATCAGAATTCTGCACTCAAATCTGTATTCTCTGTCTAAGGAATAAGAGGAAGCAAGGTCTAAGAAAAGTGATGCATGAAAGACCTATACTATTTATTGTACCTAAGCCAAAGGTTTTTAGCTCTTGCTGAGTATCTCTGCGTAGTTTTCTGCTGTCTGCTGTGCCTTAGAGATAAAATGCATAATGTGAATTTGCAGCCTAGCAAACTTATACTGCCTGAAAACTTTCTTGTTGCACTGAAGTGGAATTTTCACTAATACTTATTTTGACCTCATACTGATTCATCCACCATATTTCCAGTTCAGGATATTAATTTTTTTCTTTAATATCATCTGTAGGAATAACTTTTCATCAATTTTCATTTTTGCACTTTCAGTCCAGAGAGTCAGTGTGCTATAATTCCTTAATAACAGATGGATAAGTGGATTAAAAGCCCCAGTATGTTAAGAACTTTCTTACCTGTTTTCTGGTTCTTGGATTGTTACTAAATAAAGGAAACTCTCACTTCAACTTTCAACTTTCATTTAAAAACTTCATAGGCACTGTCTTATAGTCTACATGGGTTAGATGTTTTTTTTTCCAAAATGTAAGGCTCCGTAAGTAGGTCTTCATTGTAACTTTCACAGGAAAACTAAAATAGACTTGATTATTTTTCATAGGACTGTTAGGTCTGATGAGCTCATTAGCCTACTTACAGAAGGCTGATCTTTCTTTTAAAGCATGGGCAATATCATCTTGACAGGTACAATTACCATCTTTGATGCCCAGATAGGGCTAAGAGAAAGTGGCCTCTACAACGAATGGGAATCAAAATTTGGTGTATAGGTAGCTCCAAGTGGTGCCTTCAGTGTTCTTCCTTTATTCCTTCAATACTATCTAAAGAGAGAGAAACACGTTCATTAACTCTTACCTGTGGAAACTGGAAATGCTGAAAGAGGCTCATTCAACTCGTGCTTCCTATAGCTTTTATTCCTGTTGAGAAGGAGATAGGTTATGAGTTAAGTTTGCCTAGCTGTAGGCATTTATCTCAGCACATATGATCTTTTAATTCAGCAATTGTATGCATTGTTAATAGACTTTTACTATAGGTGAACAAAAATCTATAAACCAAGTAAACGAACCTAAATAATTCTGTTTTTTCCTGTTGGGTAAAAATTCAAGAGCTCTTGAAAGCTCTCAAATGTGTGGGTGATAAAGTGAAACTATCACCTTTTTATATGCTTTTAAACTTAACTCCCTTTATTGAATTAATCTGAAAGACCAACTACAGAAGTACTGACTGTTTGTAAAGTTCATCATGGCTGTTTAGTACTAGAGTCCAAAGTCATTCTGCATACATCTGGAAAATTAATGTACCTAATTCTTCTATATAATAGCTTTTACTTAGAAGGTATATGGATTATTTTTAAGTCTGAAGTATAAAACTAGTTGCCCTAATTTAAAGACTAGTTCCAGAGGACTTGCAGTAGCTTGCTGTGCAGAGACATTTAAACTGACAGCTTGGAATTCTAGTCATACAATCCTTAATCATTTCCTTTGCACTATTGCTTTTTTTCAAAGTCTGCTTCCTTTATTGCTGTCAGAAAAGGGAATGCAGAGAAACCTTTACTGTCCATAACAACCCACAACTGGAATTTCTGCTCAAGTGTTACACATAATGTATATATCCGAATGTGCCTTTGGAAGATTTGTGTTTGTGTAAAAAGGAATTCAGATGACAAGGTAGTGTGTTTTGTTCTATAAAATGAATTCATAATACCACCAAGCTCGCTTTACATGACTTTAATAAGCACATATTTCAAGGAGGTTCCATGGCTCTGTATGAGGGCTAACACTACCATGGGGCACAGTACATTGGATAAACTAAAAGTTCATGATGAATAATTCAATTGCTTATTAATTACATGCAGAATGGAAGTTTTCTTTTTATTTTTGTGGCTATGCTAACTGTGCAATCTGGGCTTTCTGGAAGCAAGAGCTGTTTTGGGGAGAAGCAGTTTATATAATTGCCTTTGTCGTTTTCCAGTTACTTATTTCTAAATTATGTAATTTAGCAGCTTAAGGTACATTCTCTCTCTGAAAAAGAAAACTCGGCCAAATATAAATTCTAAAGCCGAATAAACAGTTCTTTAAGGTATTCCTCTAGGGCTAGTACAAGGCAACTTGTTTTAGTGGGTTGTATGGACAGCTGTTGCAACATTTGTGATGATACATGAACTTCTGGAAATCCAGATATGAAGGTAACCATTTATGGAAGGATTATTCCACATGAATAAACATTTACATTATAATAGGAAAGGACATGCCAAGCTATTCACAAGAGGCTTACAATCTTGAAATTATAAATGTTATGTTTCCATGAGAAATGGGAATGCTATATAATGTAAATGAAGGTGCATTGAAATATGCCAGAAGTCATTAGCTTTCATTTTGAAAGCATTCTAAATGTGCTCACAAATAGTTACATATAATATCTTGACAAATAGGAACTAGTGTGTTTTTATACCCAGATACAATTCTTAATACAGTTCTTACCAATCTTCTGTGGATTCCATAAAGCTCAAAATGTAATTCCACATAGATTTTTCTAATCTACCAAGGAAATGGGAGATTCTAAACTTAATCAAAGTAATCATCCTTCAAATAGCAGTCAAAGCAGGCTTCATTTTTTTATGGTAATTACAAGTATACTGCGTTCTGAATATTTTCCTTTCTGCTTCCAGAAGCAGCACACTGATTTATCTCATACTACTGTCTGTATTTCCATCAGTTAAGTATGTGTGAAACCGGTGTCCAAGTGCAGTTAAACTCCCTATTACAATAGCAACCAACTAGAGTAACATTTTCCTGTTTTGTACAAGGAGTTGATCTCTGGATTTAGTTGTGCAAAAAACTCCTTTTTGCAGTGAAGGAGGTACAAAACTACTACATAGTGTGGTTAGGGTCATGAAGAAGGCAATAGACATGAAATTATTTCATCTGCAGGGAGACTAGATGTTAGTTGTTTTTACTGGTCATGTATACATGTTCTGTATTGGATTAATGCACATGTCTGCATCGTTTCAGGACTTCCAGGATGGCTTTGAATGTCATCATATATATATGTAAAAGAAAATTTCTTCAACTGTCCTGAATTTTAAAAGCTGAAACTTTCAGTCCCATAGAGAATGTTGTAAAATATATCTGGTAGCTGGCGCATGGTGGCAACTTGAAACATACTTACACAATCTTCAGATCTAACCTAGAAATCTGATGGTCAGAATCAAACTGGATTAATTACCTGCAAGTCTTACACTAGAAATTCCAATCTTACTGAACAACTTAACTGCCGTTCTGTTATAGGTGGTTAAAGATAGAAGTAATTTTCTTTAAAAAGCTCTCCTTAGAAAGTCCTTTGATGATTCTTGACTAAAGCAAATAAAGTTTCAGTCTTTTAATTGTCATTAGTAGGCTGCAGATTTGTGGCATATGTCTGATAAAATATTTGCATATATTTGTCTTCTATTGTGTCATTCATTTAAATTAAAGTGAAATAACAGATTTGTAGTCTGTGCAGTCAGCCAAGTGAGGAGTCATAGAGATAATTTAACAAAATCCATTTGTCGTTTTATCTTTGAGTTACTGGAGAAAAATAATTTCTCTAAGTGCCCTGATAGTTAAAGCTAATGTCTGAAAACACTGAGTCCACAAGAAAAGTTAGTTACACATCATTAAGTATAACCATGATGTGAATTTCACCACTCCTTCCACAGGTGTTTTCCATTAGAATATGTCTGCTCCATTCAGACCTATTTTAAGTAAATTCACTAGGAAATGCCTCTTTACATGTTTATCCTGGAAGGGCAGATAGGTGTTTTATTTTATAAAGCAGTCTAGAAGTTTTCTATTCTTCAAATGAAAAAATATTTTTCAGAACATACTATTGCACTTTGGTAATGTATTTCTAGCTGCCATTAGAGACACTTATAATTAAAACATAATAAAATTCATGAAGCAGAAATGACCGTTTCTTAGAAGTGCTGGTGAAAGGGGTATTTGCCTACATAAGTGTTTGTGTAAAAATTTTATGTTTGTTATATACACTTTTATTAATATAAAACTTTAGTGCTAATCTTTCTTCTTGGTGATCTTGTGAAATATTATTATGTATTGATTATATACTTTAAACTTAGAATGTATAATCTCTTAAATAACATTTAAAAAATGTACCAACTTGCTAGCAATTATTTTGTGACAAATGCACAATATCAATAATTTCCAGTAATAATTTTTAGTTTTGAAAAACAGTTTAGCTCTTACGGACAAAACCCATGTCTTTCAAATGCTTTAACTGGCTTACTGAAAAAGATACTTGGGATGTAACTAAGAACAGCAACAGGTTGTATGTCTATGTATAGATTACATGGCAACTTCAGTATTCATTTTCTCTCTGAAAAAAATATTTGGATTACAAGAAAATTAGAAAAAAGCAGCATTCTGTTTTGCTCACTTTTATTCTCATTCAAATTTTGTAGTATCACAAAGAGTTGGAAAAATTCCATTTTTATTTTGCCCTCTATATGTATAACTGAAAGGTAGAAGAATCATAGAACAGTTAGGGTTGGAAAAGACCTTAAGATCATCTAGTTCCAACCCCCCTGCCATGGGCACAGACATCTCACACTAAACCATGTCAACCAAGGCTCTGTCCAACCTGGCCTTGAACACTGCCAGTGATGGAGCATTCACAGCTTCCCTGGGCAACCCATTCCAGTACCTCACCACCCTTTCAACAAAGAACTTCTTCATTTTATCCAATTTAAACTTCCCCTGTTTAAGTTTGAACCCGTTACCCCTTGTCCTATCACCACAGTGCCTAATGAAGAGTCCCTCCACAGCATCCTTATAAGCCCTCTGCAGATATTGGAAGGTTGCCATAAGGTCTCCATGCAACCTTCTCTTCTCCAGGCTGAACAGCCACAACTTTCTCATTCTGTCTTCATACGGGAGGTGCTCCAGTCCCCTGGTCATCCTCATGGCCCTCCTCTGGACTTGTTCCAACAGTTCCATGTC
>JAOEHX010025758.1:0-24423 GCA_025448015.1 Bolborhynchus lineola | reverse complement strand
GTGCATTTTAACTCCTATTGTGTTCTGGTTATCATCTGAATGGACCTTGCAGTGCCTTTAACCTTCTACTAGGCTAGACAATGGATTCTTACAAAGTCACACAGCAGTTTACTGCATTAACTGGGGAATCTGAAGATTTTCACTGGAATTTTCAGGAACAGTCACTGGTCATACAGCATCTTTGGAGGTCAAGTAGGTTCTCTCAGTCTGTGCTATCCTCTCACACTTCGTACATCTGACTACAAACCACAGAGAAATCCTGAGGTCATATGCATTATAATCAACAACAAAACGTCCATTAGGAAGCTTTTTTTGGTGTTAGCCTGCTTTGTCGGACTCTAGATTTATGACGAATAAACCTAAGCAATAAAGTGAATACAAGTTATGCTACTTGTTTAAGAAGTTGCTGAGGAGATGGCTACTTTAAGATGTTCTATACTGTAAAGTAGCTTTTCTGGGGTAGTTGTCAAACCATAATGCACGTTTAATTTCACTCAGAGACATTCACCTCCAGTTTTACAGACCTCAAAATGCTTGATTGCTTCTCACAAATACCTTCAAATAAGGATTGGTGAAGAGATGTGACTGTCTTAGATTGTTTGAATCTTCCCTTATGTCTTATTATCCTTTTTCATTGCTTCTGCTGGAAGTTGGCACAATATTTATTTTCTCATCTCTTGGTTATGCTCTTATACCTTTTCTGAAAAAAGGTATGTATTTGTTTTTCATTTAGAAATTACATACTTATGCCACTTGTCCAGGTATCAGTCACAGAGCAGGGAGGCAACTCTCACTATTCATGTTAGGCCTCAGCATACCAAAAAAAAAAAATGCTACTAAGAGAAGAGCTACATTCATTCTTAAATTCATTCATTAAATCTACCCATCTTTTTCACCATTCTTTGGAAGGACAATAATGATCTGGAGTCAAGGCCTTTTTAATATGTATTGTCATTGTTATAGCTCTATACCCAATCTTTATTTTAGCATAAAATTAAAAGATACTTTTCAGGAAATCGCACTCCATATCCTAAATTCCTAGAAATCATAATTGAAGTTGGTAATGAGAAACCAACATGAATGGCAGAAAATCTGAATATAATTTTACTTATATATAGGTATCTCTCTAATATTTTCACAAAACCGATTCTTATTTTCAGCATTATGAGATGATCCTGAAATAGATCTACACATTGATCCCCTAGTCCTTAGGTATGTCACAGATACACATTTCTTTGAAGATTTAGGTCATTGTTCATGTCTTAACTTGTCTTATATTTCAAACCGTAACATTCCTCTCTACCAGCCATTTCATGCACAGGAAGAATATAAAATATTTAAATACTAGTGTCTCTCCAGTGCTAGAGAGCAACAGCCCTTTTTATGCAATGGCATTTTAATAGTTCCTGTTCTATGCCATAAAAGACCATTTTTGGATTCCATCTTATTTAAACTTTTCATTAGTTCACGTCTTCTGTCATGTTTTCTTGATCATAAGTTTCACTTGCATAACTAAGTACAAACGTCTTCGGATTTCTCTTCATGAAAGTGCTTATTAGGCCACATTCACATCACCCCTATGAGACATGGTTTCTTCTCAAAAAAATCATTAATAGAAAAAAAAGATGAGCATGTACTTATCTTTGAGCATGTACATAAATCTTTTCATTAGCTGAAACTCAAGGCTCTGGGAGGATTTCAGCTCATTATCAATTTTCTCCAGTATTTTAGAAAAATAATATATGCTTTTTGTCTTGTGCAACAGTAACGCATAAACTTCAAGGTAAATAAAATATCAATTTTTATTGCCTTTGTTAGCCATAATTCTAGGTAAGCCCTTTTGTTTGCTGAACATTCCAACAGTAAACCAATGCTTATTTACAGCCTGAAATACTACTTAGTATAGTTCAGCACTATTGTGATTATATAGTATTAAAATCAGGTTAAACTTTAGCTGGCCCAAACTCACTAGATCAAAATACTGACATAAACACGGAGTATAGAATAACTCTATTGCTACCTAATTATATTAATTTTTAGGAGAAAAAAAAATGAAACACCCTTTTTTTTGATACTGAATAGTTGCTTAGACAGACATGTGAATCCCATTATTAGCTGCATTAAATTACTTAATACTTGTCTCTGATCAGTTTTCTCTGAATCAGTTATTTCATATTCAAGTCAAGATCTTAAAGTATCATTTATCACTGTTGTTCAAAATGTTATACATAAAAATAAAGTGTTACCTGAGGAGTTAATACGTAGAAACAGAAAGTTTGAAGAGCTTTCTACTTCTTTCGATTTTCTCTTCAATCTGATTAATATCAGATATGATTACTAAGAATCGCAACCAGTTAGATATTCTTATATTCAGATGTTGGTAAAAATAATGAAACCTGTTTATTTGCTGATAACAAAATGAGGTAACAAACATTTGAGCTTTTTCTGTGATGTACCTTTGAATGAATGTGGATTAAGACAACGGAATTCTTTAAGTTGTAAGTGCAAACTACTAGAATTATTAGAGTATACATCAGTGATTTAAGATCAGCTTAACAAACATCTCTAAAAGTCATCACTGAGGAGACATCATTAAATAGCTTCTACTGGAAAGTTGGAGGGTTTGGTTGTAGTTTTAATGTTGAAGCCTCTGAAAAGATACATAAAATTTTAAGTAGATGATCAGTTGACAAAGACCTCCAGGTAGGACTCTGTAAACATGATGGAGGGGCAGGAGAGTCAGAATTTGGTTTTAAATCTGAATAAAGGGGTTTTAAGGTGTCCACCTTTAAAGCATGTCAGTCACAAGAAACAGAATAAGATAGGTTATCCCAAAATGGAGATGTTTTACAGCAGTTTACATTCTTACAGCAAGAGAATTGCATGCATTTTGTTAATTTCTGTTTTGTCTAAAAAGACATAACTGTATAAGAACAGGAATAACTGGGTCTTTTAAAACATTTTATTGATTTGCTCTTCTATTTTTAAAAGCATGTCTTGTATGCTCTTTGTAATGACCTTCTAGCGATTGCTGCTGGAAGAGTGAATGTCCAAATGCATTATCAGTTTAGCCTTCTGGATCCTTTGCAATTAACATCAAATTTATTTCTTGAAGTGTATTATATTGTTCATGGCGGGTTTTTTCCTCTTTCTTTTTTTACTTCTAGCTGTACAAAGCAGAGTCATGGATCTACTTCCACATATTCTCAGTCATTTTGCTCACTGTTGCCTGAGTATGTGCAATAATCCTCTCTCAAAATATTCCTCATCTATGGATTCATCCTCCTTCTGTATTACCTGTATACAGGTATTTTATGTGCACATAATATCCATACATAGCTTTAATTGAAAAATTAAAACAAAAACAAAAAAACAAAACCAAAAACTCGGGAATGTGACATCAGGAACAACCAAAGTTAAAAAAATATGGAAATGAAGACTGTTTTGAGATTGCACAGAAAATATTCCAAGTGGTGAGTTTGAGTAAATTTAAATAATCCTTATATATAATTTAATACAAGGAGAGATTTTTTTATTTATTTACAAAGCATCCATTACTGTTGCTTAATTTTTAATTTTTACTTTTTACTCTGTTTAGCTGTGCTTCCTTATTTTCCAGTATTTCTGCCTATAACAAAGGGCGTGCAAATATTTAAATAATCATATGTTGAAATAATGGGATAAAATTAACAGTGTTAACACTACTTCTAATGAAGGGTAACAACGACCCTTAGTTTCCCTTGGTCTAATCCCATTTTAATATAATCCCGTCTTTTTGTTGTGATGTCTAGCTCCAGAACAATTGTAACTACCATTTTCCCCCAGATCCTTAAATTCACAAAATGAAAAACAGATTTTCACATCTTTTCATCAGTTTAATAGCCCGCGCTCGGCGGGCCCGAGGGGCCGCTGATCCTTTACCGCAGCGTGCACGGCTCACAGCAGAAACCACAGGCCCTCTAGAGGTTGAAAAATGAAACAACAATTCCCTAAACTGTCAGCAGGAACAAGAGCTCTGATGGGTTCTTATTCTTAGAGAAAGGTACTAAGTAGGGAGAGAAAAAAAGGAATGAAAGACGAGAAAAACAGAGAGGCTCACCATCCCATGGATCCAGCAACGTTCTGTCAGTCCGCGAGTGGAAACTCTTTCAGCTGTGGTCCTTGTGATCATTGTCCCTATTGTGGTTGAGGGGGGAGGGATGTGCTCACACGGCTGCAGAATGTAGGTTTTGCCTATTTATAGGGCCAGGCTCTCTTGGAACCCTCCCCCGGGTGAGGCTCATCCGCATGGGAGCTGGTAAACCCCAGACCCACCGGCAGGCGCCGCTGGGTCTGTCGCTGCCTCCAGGCAGTTTGTTGATGGACAGTTGATCTTCACGGCCGCAGGGAAGTGTTCCCCACCTTCCTGGGGCAGGATGCCTGCTCTGCCCCAGGCCGTCTGCCCAAGCGATAGTGACCTGTCAGATCCTTCTGTCTTGTGAGTTGTTTTGAGGCAAACACAACGGGCTCTTGACTATCACAAGAGAGACAGACTATGCTTGAGCATTTGGAGGGGAGGACAATCATGACAAATTTCCCCCTTCCCCTTTTTTTTTCTCTTTATTTATTTTATTTGGGCAGTAGGAATTATACAATGGTCTTCCTCCTCTACCTAAACCAGGAACTAACTGCACCTGCAGTCAAACATATTTAGGCTTCCAGAGTTAGCAAATCAAAATTTTGACTGTGGATGAAAATAGGTAACTAATTTCTTTTCCAGCAAAACTGTATCTTCAGAAGCACTTCAAATTTACTACTTTAAGAATCTCTTAAAAATAAAATCCTCATTGCATATATGTCTAACTTAATTTTAAAGTTAAAATCATAAATTGGGTTAAATATTAAGGGATAATTAAATAAACAGGGGATGTTTACACATTTAACATGGAGCTTTAGAGAAGTGAGAAATAGTCACTCCATCCTCTAAAATACGAGGTCTGACGTTCATTTGAGCCAAAGATGCAGTTGTGTGAAGAACTGAAGGCAGCAGTCACTGAATCAGTCACCTTAAAGTATAAGAAGCTCACAGAGGTCAATGCATGCAGTGAAACCTTCCAGCTCTGGCATTTTAGAAAAAATCTCAAGAATTCATACCTAATCTAGCAGATGAAACTAGAAGGACATTTGAAAAGCATCTCATTCAGATAACTCAGATACTCAAACAGGGCTGTTTTCTTTCCACTTTATAACACTGCCTCCACTTCAGATCAACAGACCTTCAAATGAAGGTCAGTATGTTTTCTGAACTTTTTCACATTTCAGTTGAGCTATTTTCAACATTGTGTTTGCAAAGAAGCTGGAAGAAGTTCCATTCTGAAAGGTTAAATATTCAGAAAGTTCTGGGGACTGAATACAAGTAATAGGTAGTCTGTTCTACTGTCTAACACCAACAGCACAAGGATAATAAAAAGACATTATTTGTTATGTTGCAGTCAGCAAGGTCATTGGTTTTTACGGCAGCTTAGCACAGAATAAAACATCAGGGCTGAATTCAGCATGAGTTTAGAACAGAAGCAGTTCTTAATATCAGATGTGAAATACCATTTTTTTCAATATATACTTTTTTAAGCACACATTGTAGTGTTAAGAACATTAATATTTACATGAAATGTTGCTCCTACAGTAAGTCAAAGAATTACAGAAACATTGGTTAGATGGGACATCTGCAGGTCAAAGGAGATGATCCTGCCCCTTTACTCTGCTCCCATGAGACCTCACTTGGAGTACTGTACACAGTTCTGGTGTCCTCAACATAAGAAGGACACGTAGCTGCTGGAGCAAGTCCAGAGGAGGGTCTCAAGGATAGTAAGTGGGCTGGAGCACATAAAATCATCTTAGGATTTGTAGATCTTGCCTGCTTAAATATAATTCTGCATATCCTTAACAATCCTTAGTAGTATTATCAGAACAGAGTTATTATAATTAACATTGTGCTTTATCTTAAAAATACGTTCACCCTCAGGATAAAATAATACCTTATTCTATCTCATCTCCCTGTGGCTGTACTAATGATTTTCAAAAGAACTGGTGAAATCTGAGTTAAAGAAAAAAACCCAGTGGTCTCCTAGGCAACACAGCCAGCAGAACTCATACTGTTTCAGCAGAAAAGGCCCTTTTTTTAAAAAAAAAAAGTTTTTTTGCAATTACCTTCATTGCAATCGCTTATCAACAGCATAACGGTACAAAGTAGGTATGAGCTTTAGCAAGTTTAATTTCCTTCAGTCTTTTAAGATTATTACTGATAAAGTATTTTTTAAGAAAAGTTATGCAGCCTATTTGTGTGGCAAGTCCATGAGAAGATACTCTGACAAAGTGCAGGTTCTGCTTCCATCCACAGGATTACATCTAAAGCATCTCTAAGAGGAAACAACAGAATCTATTTGAGAAGTAGTCTTAAAATTATATGCTCATATTTTATTTTGTTTTGACGAAAGAGATCATTAACCAATTTTCAACTCCATGTATTAAAGGCTTTTTGAAAGAAGTTTTTTGTGAGAAACTTAAGCAAGCTGGCTAGGATCTTTTCAGCAGAACTGATTTATGGTGCTCTAACAGAAAATTCCAGCAATTAGCCAGCATAATTAGCCAGGAAAGATCTAGATCAAAGTGCTAAAACCCTTGGAATGTTCTCTATTCAGGAAGGTTAATATTCACTTCTTGAAGAATATGACCACATTTAATAGAAAACAAATTCTAAGAAGCTCTGATCTTATTGGATTTCTGTTTCTCTTTCAAGTAGAAAAATATTTGACCAATCAAAATGTACAATTGCCTGGTAAGACTGTACAGAGCAAAGATTTAAAATAGGTTTGTTTTGGGTTTGGTTTTTTTGGTAGGAACAAGTGCAGCCATCTGTATTCCAATTAGGAAAGCTGGGATGGCATATGGATAGGATTAATACTAATACAGATGAAAATACTTAAGAAGCTATCTAAAAGAGTTCAGATCTTTTCCCATGAAACAGACTAACATAAGTAAAGGTACTTGTTGGCCTTCCTAACTGAGAAGCCACCTTTGCAAACATTCCTTGGTTACTCATTTGCGCAGCAAAAGTGAGTGGCACTTACCTGCCGTAGAACCAGAAACATTACCCACACCCAGAGGTCTCTGGCAAAAATACCACCCAATATCCCAACATTGCCAACATTCAGATATGGAAAATGCACTTGGAAGTTAAGAGATTTTAAAAAGAAAGTTCTGCCCAAGCTCAAACATTGCAATAGCGAATCAGTAAATAGAGACCTAAACAGAAAATTGAATTAGGAGGCTCTGAAGTTTACAAAGATAAAGAGGAAGAAATCGTGACTAATTCAGACAATTAGCAAGACTAAACTAGGAAGCAGAATTACCTTTAATAAGGTTATGTCTCTATTGCAAAAATGCTAATTTTATTAGAATAAAAGGGGTTTCTTTAAACTTTACACCTGATATTTTCAAGGTGATACAGTGGAGGGATTGGAGGAAAGAGAAAATAAAATGGTTGTTATTCCCAAAACTGAATGTTTAGTAGCAACCTTGGCTTTTTACGTGAAACAAGAGACTGTGACTATTGTCCTGTATTACCTTTGGCTGATATTTTCCAAATATGTTAATTGATCATGAAATAACCCCCTTTTCAAACAAGCTAAATTTTTCCACAAAAGCAACATGGATTTAAACATAGTTGGCTGTAAATAATGCATTTCTGAATGTGCTTTGCTATGTTTCATTAGGACCAGTTGAACAACTTGGACAAAACAGGCTTTGGGTAGGTCATACACAATCAAAACACATTTATAAACTAGTGATAACTGAAAAATCTCAAGTCATGCTATGTGTGCAGCAGTACCCACTCTGTACACCAGTGTGGTGACTGAATATAGACTGTTGTTCTCATTGAACTTTTCTGCTCCAACATTAAAAAAAAAAAACACTTCATTTTACCACAGTGAACATTTCCACTATCTTCATTAATATGATTTTACTCCTGAAACATCTTATATCATCCTCTCATTTACCTACAAAGGTCAGTTTCTGAAGCACATAATGTTACCTGTGGCTCTTAGGGCTCAGTAAACATGATAAAGCTTACATTCTTGTGAATGATATTAATATATGCTGAAAAAGTCAGATTTTTATGGCTTAAAGAACATAGCAAACTATGACAGTGTTGATGCTCAAAAGCTACATGCATCAACAACAAATGAACTTTACATTTAATACCCTTCTCCTTTAAAAGCATCTTTTAAAAACCCTCATCTAGAAAAACAAGCTTCGTACAGGCTCAATGAATATACATCTGGGGCCATTATTGCTCAGAGAGGAAACTGACCAGAAGATACATGCTGTTTCTGAAAGCCAGTCAGTAGCTCCCAGCATCCAGAATGCAAAGTAAAAGAGACCTGTTTCAAGTCTCCATCAGAATGCCAAAAAAGGTATTACCATTGAATCAGAGACTCAGACCATAGCAGATCAGTGTGAAAGAAGAGAATTTCTTAACAGTATTATTTCATATTTCTATTCATACTGAACATTACCCTCTGTATATACGAGTATGCAAGTGAGCCAGGCACAGGTGCCTTGGTAGCACAAAGGCAACTTATTTCAGTTTTACATGAAAAATGCTACCCCACAGATCTGGAAACTGTGCAGAATACAGTGGTTTTGCTATATAAAGAACCTCATGCCGTGAGAAAGATTTGCTGCTCTAAAGTGAAAGTAAGGTTCTTAACATGAGGGTTTTTTTTTTTGTTTTTGTTTTTATTCTTCTTATTTTTTTCATTTAAAAAAAAAAACACTAACAAAAGGATTTGGTACCTGCCACATGAATCCTGATCTGATGCAATCTACATATAAATACAGTGGTTATGTGCTGAAGAGGCTTTCAAACAGCTATAGCAGATTTTTTCTTTTTGTAATCTTATTTCTCAACTCTGCAGATTTTCTTTTGGAAGATTTCTCTATAATTTTATACGTTTAATTCAATCTCTTTAAGAAAGAAACTTCAATAGCCCACTTAAAAAGGCAACAGTTTGTTTTTAAATAAACTGTTGTGGATTTCAGAATTAAGGCATTAAGACTGAAAATCCTGAACATGCAAGGTGAATGGCAAACAAGATATAGGAGCCTGAGTTCATTACCCTCTGACTTGCTTCTGTCCAGTAGACTGATTGGTTGGGAGGTGTTTTTTTTTTCAGATACTCATTGTTACAGCATGACAAGAAATTTGTAAATGAACTCTTGACAAAAATTCCAAGAAAATATATTTATTTAATTTTAGCAAAGAAAACATAATAAATAACAATTTCTTATATCCTTTTTTACAAGATTTTTTATGTTTAAACATCACAATTCCATTACAAATTTCACTAGTATTTAAAATTTTAGAGCACCACATTCACTGAAAAAGCCAGTAACTTTTAATGTTAAAAAAATATACACAGTTAAAGTGCAAATGTTTTATTTCTTCTGGCTAATGCTAAGCATTCAAGTCCTTTACAACACTGCGAAGTATATACTGCATAAGCAGAATCGCAAGCATGAAATTAGCATGCACAACTATTAAATCAAGTGAACAATACAGATCATAATTTTTCACGGTACAAAAATGATTTGCCTCTAAAATAAACTGAAAAAGATTTTCCCACACTCAAGTCTTCAGCTGAAGCAAAACTGATCTAAGCTTGAATCTTCTCAAAACAAGACAACTACCAGGCAGGTACAATTCCCCACTCTGACATGTTTACACAGGTCTTTGGAACGCAACTGATACTTTCTTGGCAGAATCAGATCCAATGGCATTGCGATTTTCATTTTCACAAACAGGAACTGGGATAGCAATCCCTGAGATTCTGTAGGAATTGTTTTGACAGCTATCAGGTTTTGTTAATTTTCTGTGCTCCATCTACTCAAACCAGTTTTCTTTCAGTAAAAAGTGAACAGCATCATCAAATCCATTTTGGTACAATGATTCCATTTTCTCCTGGTTTGGTGGGAAAAAAGCTTGATTAAGTCTTACTAGGTTGGCCAGAGACAGCTGCAACAGAGCAAGAAGCTATAAATTAGTTTATTAAAGCAACTTATGTAGACTTGACTGTGTTGCTACCTGTTCTGTCATCTGTTTCATGCAGCATATGTGGAAAAAAAAAAAAAAGTCCAGCATGGCTATGTCCACACTAATAAATTAACCATGTCCAGGTACACTGCTGAACGCCAAGACAAACAGGTACTTAGGGTCTGAATATATACTAGTAAACTCACAGCATCCAAGACAAACTGTATGCCTGTAAAACTGCCTAATGTTTCTGAAACGGTCTGACTTCAAAATCATTCCCAGAAGTGCCTGGTAGAGTGGTCCCGGCACATGCTAAACTTGTGCAAGGAAATATTTTGACAGCTTACTAGTGCAAACAACCACATTTTGAGGAAAATTCCCAAGCAATATTTAACATATGAGTATAAATGTAGCAACAAATTAAGAACTACTCAGCATGTCAAGTGGTCATTTTGATGGTGTAAAAGGATTTCAGAACTTTGTTCTTAAGTACAGACATTATTAAATTGTTTACGTCAAAATTAAAACTAATGTTCACTTTATTAATACTTTAGCTAAAGACATTATTTTACATAATTCTGCAAAACATTATCAAAATAATCTTCACTCTTTGAAGTAAGCAATTATCCAAATTCTGGCACTAATAGGTAGAGGAGGTTTGAGGAGACACAAAGCTGTTCACATTCCAGTACTGATAAATTAAAATATAAACTCTTTGTTTTATGTAAATTACATTGCTAAAAAAAATTAAAATACTCTTACTGCACATTTTTACAGCTCTAAAAGCTAAAGGTGCTTCAAATGGAGTAGTTTAAAGTGCTGCCCAAGTTTCTGCACAAGTCCACACCTGCACAACCTTAGAACCAATGTAAATCTGCAATCAACTTTCTGTCTCTAAAATAACCTAATCTCCAGCTCATTTTTCCTTCTCCAGATGCACTAGAGTTTAGATACAAATCATGACTAAGAAATATACAGTAACCGACTGCATATTATTTAAATATACAGGAAATCAATCATACTTTATGGCCATTTACCAAGTATTGCTGTGCTTAAAATCTGTGAAACATTATAAAGATTCAGAAATTGGTCCATTCTAGCATGACATTACATAACACAAATTTTTCTCAAATTAAGAAAACATAGTAAGAACTGTCTAAAAAAAAAAATTACCAAAAAAAAAAAGTACCAGTTTTTGTTAATCTTTATTTTTCTTTCAGTGGGATTTTCTTGACAGCTAGTTCTACTGCTATTCAATATTTTCTTTCATCATGTCAAAGGAAGCAATACTGAGGCTAAAGTTTATGAGAAGAAGCTTGCAAAGACAGAAATGTCAAAGATGAAAAAGAGGGCATAAAAATCAGTCTTAGCCTACACTGCAGTATGTAGAAGTGTTTCTGTAATATCTAACAAAATGACTTCTGAAAAAGCACTGTGGTCACAAATGTTCACAAGCTTTCTTGAGCACTGAAGTGACAAGTCATTGCATACCATTTCAAACGTACAACTGAAACTTGTAATTAAAATTCAGTTAGAGCAGCTGATTTCAATAAGCATGAAGGGCTGTTCTGACATTTCCTTCTCCAAGGTATTCTACAAAAGTTCTATAAACACTCTGCCTAGCCAAAACCAGCCAACACTTAAAGCAAGCCTAGATTATTTACATTTAAAAGCTTGTGATAATTTGCTCAATTTCATACTAGATCACTGTTTTTCAACCTTTCTTCTTTATTCTACATTTTCCTTCCCTTGTATTAAAGAAAAAGTTTACCCTCCATTTGCAAACCAGAAAATGCCAAAATAATACTTAAGTTGATACACAGGCACAAACCAGACACGTAAAAACAAGCATAGCCATTTCTTCTTTTTCTTTTTTCTTCTATGGAATTTCTACTTCCTCTGAATTTATTTAACAAACAAGCAACTCACCATTATATCTTGTTTTGCATATTTAATATAAAGATCCACATGTCCTTTATCTTGTGGACATATATCTAAACGACCGCTGAAAGGAGAAATCGTCACAGTTCTTCCAAAAGGCAAGATAGGAAGGCCATTGGTAATGCCACCATCAACCCACTTCTATTGGGAAACAGAAATATTTTAAAAGTAACCTTAGTACAGTACGATCATGACTGAATACTTCATCCTTCCTGCCCCTCCTCAACCCAACCTCAAGAAAACTTACAAGATTCCTTCTCAGAACACCATTAATAACTTGTATATAAGAAATAAAAATCAAAGAACTGACAAAGTACACAGAGTGTTTCATTAATGAGCATTTGACATAATGTGTAAATATGTAATATATTTATTAAGCTACTGATAAGTCTTGTTAGTTAACCCAATAACAAAATGCCCCAGGCAGGATTTTTTGCAACACATACATAATAACATCAGATCATAATATTACACATGAAACATATCATGAAACATACTCCTCTAAAACATTACTCTGATGCAAACTAGCAGCTGGACAACCTGTACATTCAAGTAAAGTGACTGCAGAAGCTAAACCAAAAATGACTCCTCTGTTTTCCTAGAGGCTCTTGCATTCTTTCATACACAAGACAAGACAGCAATAGCTAGAAAGCAGAAGGTAAAGGTGGGAAAGAGCTGAACAACTATGGCACATAAGAGGGAGCAGATAACAAGTTTGCTAAAGAAGTTGAATATAGGAAAGAATGAGGAAGAAGAAACAAAAGCAATCAACTGAATGCTTTTGCAGAGCCTCACATATGAAAGACCTGGGGATGCTGGTTGACAAGAAGCTTAACACGAGCAGCGCTGTGCTTGCAGCCCAGAAAGCCGACCACATCATGAGCTGCATCAAAAGGAGTATGACCAGCAGGTTTAATGAGGTGAGTTTCCCACTCTACTCGGTCATCGTGAAAGTCCACCTGCAGTAGTGCACTCAGCTCTGGGGCCCCCAACACAGTAAGGACTTGGACCTGTTGAAGCAAGTCCAGAGAAGTGCCACAAAGGCGATCAGAGAGGCTGAGAGAGCTGGGGCTCTTCAGCCTGAAGAAGAGAAGGCTCAGGGGAGACCTTACACCAGCTTTCCAGTAGCTTTAGCTACAATTAATCTGGAGAGGGAATTTTTATATGAGCAAATAGTGACAGGACAAGGAGTAATGGCTTTAAACTGAAGGAGGGTAAATTTAGGTTAGATGTTAGGAAGAAATTCCTCACTATGAAGGTGGTGAGGCACTGAACAGGCTGCCCAGAGAAGTTGTGGATGCCCCATCCCTGGCAGTGTTCAGGGCCAGGCTGGATGGGGCTTTGAGCAATGTGGTATAGTGGGAGCTGTCCCTGACCATGGCAGGGAGGTTGGAACTAGATGATCTTTAAGGTCCCTTCCAATCCAAAGCATTCTGGGACTCTCTGATTCTGTGATATTTTGTGTCTAAAGACATTCTAGGGGCACAAGTCTGGTCTTTACAGGGACCACAGCCAAATTCCATTTCAGTGTGAGCCAAATGCTTCCCAAAAAGTATTCTTCCTAAAAAGCACACTGCTGTAAACAGTTTACCCTAGGGTTCATTCTCCGTAGGTTGTAGGGACAGGCTATCAACAAGTTTGGCTATTTTCTGATACTATTCCAGCAGAAGTGCACCATACTCCCTTACTTACCATGAATCATGTACCTAAAATATCATACTGAATTACGTTTTAAAAACACTCCCAGATGACCTGGTAATATGCATGCAGGTGACAGAGAAGATGCACATTAACTGTTCTGAAGAACATATAAGGCCAGCAGACTTCAGTAGCTACCAGAGAATAAGCTTGACTCCATGCTGCCCTGGAGCACATTGCCTAAGGAATTTAATACTTGAAACTAGTTTAAATGCAGACAGACTGAACATTGGCCTTTTACAGCACAGCTTCCAGGAAACTTGGAATACACTAACATGACAGGTGGCCTCAGAGTCCAATGAATATCCAATCCATCTTACTGATTTCAGTGCTGACAATGGCTAGATCATGCGGCTACATGCCACGTATCTGGCTCTACACTGAATGCTTTAGGGCCTCCAGTACCCACTCACATAAACTCATCACTATTGCAAGACAGATCCTAAGTTCTCACCCTGCTCTAAGTGCTGTGGACTAAGAGAATGGAAGTCATATCCATTTAACAGGCAAAAAAAAAAAAGATAAAAAAAAGTTCCCCAAAACACCAATGCACTGTTTTACAGAGTATGAGAAAAGTCAGTGTAGGCATGCAGAACTAATCACTCCAGCAAGTAACAATAAATGAAAACAACCTCATTCCGAAAAACTACCTTCTCAGTCTCACTGATGGAGAGTAGTAAGAAGCTTAAGGAACGACAACAAGCTTTCAAGTAGCAGAATAACCAGTTTCTGCAAAAAACATTCATCGATTTCACTTCTGAATGCAAAGAATTAAGTTAGGCAGGAATGAGAACTGTGCACTAGGAAGAAGCTGCAGGTGTTTCAGTAAATACAGTACCTCTGCAAATCATAATAGCAGAGTTCATCCAATCAAATGAACTTTAAATAAGCTTTGGACAAAACTCTGAAGCACCTTTTCAATTTCTTAATTGAAAGAACAACACAAGAAATTTAACAATTACATTTCTTCTCTTTAACTGATGGCAGAATGAACCTAAACATCCATGCATGTCCACTGCACTACACAAGCAACATATAAAGACTCCAGTCATCAAAATTTCCAGATCATGGGAGGCTGCAAGCAGTCCCTAACTCAATCTGTCGGGCAATATTGATTTAAATCCTTTCAACATTTTAGCTGACATGTATTGCTGTATACATAATTCTAAACCTGCAAGCTTTCTGACCTAATGAACTCCAACTCCCTCTTGATGCAAACAAACACATTGTTTTACAGATGTTTTTTTTTTCTTTAAAGGGCTCCTGTGAGGATTATAGATGTTCTAAAGACATCACTTGGATATGTATGAGAAAGCAAAGGGAAGAGTATCATGTAGTATTTCTGAGAAAGAAAGAAATGGCTATTTTCATGCTTCTAGCTATTACAAACATACTAAACAGATAAAATTGTTCTTGATGTATTAATATATTTATGTCAGAAAGACAAAAGTGTTCTTGAAGATAAATCAAGTACAGGCAACTGTGAAAAGGTTTTCTTATAGTACTGTACACCTCTCAGAACTTCATAACTGTGTGCTATTGGAAAAAAGTTTATCTTTAATGCTTGTCCAGAGGTAAGAGATTTGAAAGCGTCTGGTAAGCATGTGATTCTGTCCAGAACAGGAGAACAACATATATGTAAACAAGCACACATACTCCAGCAGTGTCCAATCTGTCAAGACCTTCCTTACTATTCTTTCCATTCAACAGAAAAACAGATTGTTGGTCCTTCAAATTTCAAAAAGCATTTTAGCGTTGGCAACACAGCTTGTCATGAGAAGCATCTTTACTAAGACATTACTTTAAGGAAACAGCTTCATGCACAGAGATCATCTCAGTCTCAGCACTCACAGTTTTTGAACCAACACATGAACAAACTCATGTTACCTTTCTCATGGTGTTAATCTACAGTATCAACAGAAACAATAACTATTCTAATAAATAATGTATTGCAGTTGTCTTCCCTCAAGATCATGTAATTGCATCATAAATGAAAAATACACTTTCACTTTTGTAGTTAATGAAAAATTACCTCTCCTTTATATTCCACTGGCTTAATTCCTGCATACACTGGGACAAAACTACTTGCCAGCAGGACCTAGAGAAAATAAATGAGAAAAAAATAGAGAAAAAAAAAAAGTAAAGAAAAGGCAGCAAAGTAATTCTGAACCAAAACATATTTTCATACATGTATACCCATATTGAATACTATAGCAGTAATCAGTCAATGCATTAGTTTTACAATGTATACATTTACATGCATGGAGATTTTGTTATCGAGTATGATCTTTTTTTTCTAAGTGTTAATTATAAAGAAGATCTTATTTGCTCTATCTTTTCCCATCCACAAGAGTAGGGAGAGAAGGAATTCCTTATTATTCTATTTCCTCCTTTATTCTGCTATATCTTATGATATCCTCCACTAAGATATAACCAATTACTAGAAAGAACATTTGCTTTACATGCATCCGAAATCCTCCTATCATTTCACATCAGCTTATGCATACAATCCTGATCCAGATTTTAAAAGTGACATTCAAAAGAAGAGATGGGCAGTAAAAGATACACTTCCCAGTGACAGTTAAAATACAGTTTATATATGGTATTTAACATTACATTATATCTATTCCCCACAAGGACCTGCAGAAAATGTTGGACTTTATTTTCTGAAAACTTCTTTACTTTCTTTTGTGATGAAATACAGTATAAATGGGATCAATGAAGAGATGCAAAAAGACTCAGCAAATTGTTACAAAAATCTGAGATTGTCTGTTTTATTCTCATCTACTGTAACTATTTAGTTATCCTTTTGTTTTTTAAACACACTTGGCCTACAAGGTAGTACTTTAAAGAGAGATGAAAGAAACACAAACACCAAAATAACTTTTAGCGGAATTAGTGAAATTGTAAGATTGAATTCTGCTTCCATGGTTTATGTTATGGTTGCAGCATCACTTACAGTGTGACTATTTGATTAAAGAGTGGTTTATTGTAAAGCTAATAACATTCTTCTAAGTCTTGAAGAAACTGAAACATTTTTATTTAAAGCAGCAATACTCAACATCATTACCTTAATGAGGTCCTCCCGGGAGGCAAAATTTGAAATCAAATGATTTTCCCCGTTTCTGGTGTTAGTGACTGACACATAAAGCCGGTTCTCAGCTATCTCATGAACATTAGGAGGAAGAATAGATTCTATGCCTTCCCTAGAGTAATGAAAATGCGTAGCATTATTCACCATCATTATTTTAAAAGCTTGCAAATATGTTAGGGATGAAAAAGTGCTGAGAGCCACACAGTACAGAAAAAATATGCCTACTCTCAATTTTTATTTAGAGCTTCACACATAAATGATCTTACAGGTGCATTAAGATAGGTACCTAAGTGTCTTCATAAAATCATAACCAGGCGTTACAGCACCGAAGTCCAATTTTCTAACTTCCTCTGCAAATCCATAGGCAAACTGCTTACTTTGCTGGAAATTAAAAACATTCACTATTAAGGATGTTTTAGCTATGGGAAGTACATTCAATTGTGGTATCTAAAACATACTAGCAGCTAAAACTTTAATCAAGAGAGAGCTATAAGATCAGATTGAAACAGTTTCTTTTATGTGGTTGGCTTGTAATATTATATGCATAACAAAACGTTGATCCTTTTATAAAAACTACTTTGTAAGAAAATTAGATCCCAAATAAAAATAATTTTAACACTAATAAAACTAATAACAATCACTCACAAGATTAAGACTTTAACAATCAAGGAAAGTTAAAGGTTATTTCTCTATACACTACTACTCCTGAATAGTCAGTTCTCTGAATCATGCCATCACAAGAATGGTTATTCATATTTCAAGTGTGAAGCCACCTTTTATTTTAAAGACTACTTCAATAATAAAACCAGACACAAGATGCCTATAAGCATGTAAAATATTACAATTATTACAATTTCTTCTAATGCAAAAATCATGCTACATAAATACATATATTTATTGAATACAATACTATGGAAGTACTTAATGAATGGAATACTGTGATGGATGATGACATACAAAGAAAAAGCATTGCAGAAAACCAGACAATAGATTCCACTGCACAGAGAACTTATTTTATACAAGCTGAAATTCCTAGCATTAGTGACTGCAGAAAAATAGCTTAAAGTGTGAGCTATAAGAACTCCAAAGGGAGAATAAAGGAATTGGTAGCATTTATCTTTTATCAGTAAGATTTTTAAACAATAAATTATGACTCAGAATGGTTAAAACTCATTATTCAGTATTTGTATTTCTTTTTATCCTTTCATGCAGACTTCTCTAATGATTTGAAGGAAGAAAAACTTAAATCCAACCTTATGCAGTTTTCTGAAATTGGTACTCAATGAATATATTATAACCTTATTTACATATATAACCACATGTTTACAGAGTAAAAGATGTCTATAGATAGATCTGGGTTCCTGGCATATGAGCTTCCTACATGAAGGACAAATAGGTTGGTAGTAACAAAATAAATTTCTGACATGCCCACAGGGGGAAAAAAAAAATAAGAAATAAAGAAGTGAGTCCTACTGAGAAGTGTACAGGTTTTAATGGAAGGAAAGCCAGGGAATAGTTGGGGTTAGGATTAATGAGCTCATGAGCAAGCTGACTGAGGCAGTTTAACTCAGTCACATCCCCTGTATGACAGAGCACTCATTTAAGACAGGAAACACTTCTTGCATCCACTTTCTCTACATGGCCTTTGAATAAATGTATCAAAAAAGTTCATTAAGAGGCCCATAACTCTTAAAATAACAATCACTGTAAAGATTTGTGCACACCCATTTCACGTAAGTTGGATTTGCACCTTTAGCCTCTGAGGTACTTGCCATTGCCAGTTCTAGGCCAATTCAAAATATATGAACCAATATATAAACCTACTTATATGCACAAATTATTAAAGTTAATCTACATTAGGCAGTTAGGCTTTTGTAGTCAGTCAGCTGGAAAGAGACACATTCAGACACCTCTTTCTCTAAATACAGAAGAAACAAAATCCTACAGAGGAGCACCTCAGATCTACTATCTTTAAACCTAAGATGCTTTGATAAAGTGGTGGAGTAACAGGGCACTGGATGAATGCTAACCTAGGTGAATGACAGAAAACTACTTTCCATATTATAAGCACTAAGAATAAACCATACCTACACTCTCAATTCTTGCTGCCAAAAGGGACAACTTCTTACAACTATGAATTGTTTATGAATTTAGTGCTAGAAGCTTTAAATAATACACCTAAACTCAAAACAGTGACTGAGAACATGTTTAGAAATTGTAACTACTTGTATTGAGTTAAGCAAACTTGACATCAAATATGATCAAGGTCCTTTAGAAATAAATACATACTCATCCATAACTTTAGAAGGCTCCCTAGAATTCTCAAGTCCCATGCCTTCTCAACAGTGATAAAAATCCAAGGTATGGCAGAAAAACATTTGCAAACTGTCACATTAGAATAGCAACAGTCAAAACAAGAAATCCTCAACAGTAAAATTCTCTCCAAGATAAGGAAAGGTTGTTTTAGAGCTTTGAGAATAGGAGGAGATGGAGAAAGCCCTAATTATAGGACTATAATTATATATTGTCTAACATAGCTGTCTCTGGAGAGGGAAAAAAAAATGGGAAAAGAATTAACTGATGTAAGATGTAGACATAAAATATTTTAACTCAGGAGTGTAATAATATAATTACCCTAATATGAAAAGTTAATTCTATTCAGTACACAACACTGCCTTTACTTAAATTCCATTAGAATTAGTAACAAATGCAATACAGGCTTACTTTCTGCAAAACAAAAAACTACAGATAAAAACTGTTTTAGCATTTTTACTTAGAAAGATCTTTACAGGTTACACCAGGCTAGGAACAAATGCTCATTGCTCACCTAGACCATACAGTATGCAGAAAAATTTCCTTGAGCTGTTAAAAGGATAGCTGCTGCACTCACGACAAAGTAAAGGCAGACGTACGCCTCATACCAGGCAAACTTGAAACTGAAATACTAGCCAGAGGCTACTAACACCTGAACATAATTCAAGTACGGTTCTCTTCCCAACAGAGCAGAACTTGGCCAATGAATGTACGTGGGGTGGTGGTAGAAAGAAGTCAGGGAATAACTTACTGCTGAAAGCAACATTAGTATAGCTAACTCTGCAAGCTATGTTCATATCCCAGCAGAAACAAGCAACAACCAAACAGAAAGATCAGTGTCAAAGTGTGGTATTAGCAGGGACTATTATTTTAATCAAACGCAGTGAAAGTTGTAAAAAGCGAGGGCTGGAGAAAGTTACATGATGCTCACTGGACTGAAACCTAAGTGTACTTAGACAAATATCTAACAGCCTTCCCCTCCCCACCCCAATAATGCTGTTTATTATAATTCAAAATATTAAAGAAATAGCATTTTGGAGAGGCCTAGTCCTCTACAAAAGTCACTACAGACACTTCAGGAGGACAACCTATGGGGAAAACCAACCAAACAAAAATGAAAGCTAATGCTGTCCCGCAAAATCTGTAATAGAGTTGTCATCAAATACAACTTTGCTGTCTCTACATACTCACAGTGACAAACGAGTGGCACCTCTGCAGAAAAAAAAAACACAAACATACATGTGTGCAGCACATCAGAACAAAATGCTATGATGATATAATGGGGCTACTGTTGTTAAACAACAAATGGTACTTAGTGTAAAGGAGGTGCACAAGCCAATTCTTGCATTGGCTAATGGAGCACAGTCAGGAAGGAAAAAACTGAGCCAGTGTGTGGTGTTCTTTGACTTTATGAAGATACACTCCATCTAGCATTTTCATCTCCTTTCACAAAAAGGAATGAAAGAATAGCACCATTCATTTGTGTAACAAAGTGTACCTATAGCCATGATCACAATGATTAACTTTGTAATGCACAGGGATTAAGTGCACACAGACTTTGGGATATTAAAGCATATCTGCCTGAATACAACTGAACATTCACACACATTAAATTTATATTTACATAGCCTAAAATACAAGTTTCCTATGATGGGTTGTTTTTTATTTTTCCATAAAGAAATATTTGCTTCATAAATATTTTTACTCACTAGTCAACAGATTTTGTTTATAAAAACATATACACAAGTCCTGCTCCTTTACAGGAATTAAAAGAAGCAAAATATTTTAAAAAATTAATAGTAGATGATATATTAAAAATAGCCTTGAAAATTATCATGTCCTATACCTACGAGTTTATTAATTTACCTCTATATTTTCTGGTACTGCTAATAAAACAGTGGCAGCCAGTGATCCCGCAGAAGCTCCCGCAAAAGCTTTCACCTCTTTCAGCAGCTTCTTACCGTGCTTGTAAAAAGCGGCTGCTGCCCCCAAGTGGTAAATACCCAGAAAACCACAAGCTGCAAAGGACAGATTGATGTGCTTCATTTTTGCTGTGGAAATAAAGTTTTGCAGTCAGAAAAAGGATCAGTTAATTTTATCTTATAATATACACCTATTCTTTTGGTACAGAACACATAATATACTACATCTAAACAACAAACAGCAGTTTATTTAAGAAAAGTAAATCCTTTCGATTACCAAATACATCGAACAAGTAGCATTTAGTTAGCATCTCCAAAATTGGAAATAACCTTAAACGACTCCTTGGGACAAATCCCTTTTTCAATCAAGAAATAAATACACACATATACATATATATACACACATATTTACGACATCACTGCATATTTTCATCTAATTTGTCAAAGAAATACAAAGTAAGGATAGCTACTCAAAAGTGGTAACACAACTGGAGAGTGAATATGGTTAGTCATCTGCAAAGTCAAATAAATTATAAAAATGCTGGCTACTCTGTCATCGCACTCCCCTTACACACACACACACACAGAGCCCTGAACCCAGTATAATTCTCTAAGGAAGTAGCTTGTTTCCTGAACCTCTGAAACTCATTTGCTTAGAAGTATTATTAGTAATCATTAATAGACAAATTCTTAAGAGTAATTTCTTATTTAAAAAAGAAAAACCCACAACATATTGTTGCTACTGTTAAAATAAAATAAAAAAATTAAGTAAAACATAAAGTACTAAATGTAGGAAAACACATTCTGAAGGGGTCAAGAATAGAGTAATTTAAAATTAACAAAACACAAACAGAAGCATAAATTCAGATTATTAGGGACAGTTATAAATATGATCCTGTATACTTTTTAGCTCTTGTTTCTGCAAATAACTACAATCATTAGAGTAAGATATTCCACAGATTATATTGTACAGATTATCTTAGTTTTGAATAAAAAAAATGAACATCCACTCTATTTGGGTACATATCAATATGAATGGGACAAAAAAAAATGTTGGTACACTCAGGAATATATTCTGTTTTATTGGTTTGTAATAAGACAGCTGATGAGATGTTTTTTTTTCAGAAATAATCTACAGACACTGCGGTATCTGTTCTCATTAAGAGAGGCAAACACGTACAGAAACAGAATTTGGTTTAAATTGCCTATTCAGCACAGAGATGAGAAGCGCAGGAAAGGTGAGAATAAAACAGGCTTCAAGAACACTAGAAGACATGCTAAACTGCTAAACTGAACTATTTACGCATAACATCACTAAAACCCAACAATGTTTCAGTGACAGGAAATACTGTAAAGTTTGGTGCACTGATCATTTTGCTAAACTGCTGAATTATCATAAGGTAGTTTATTGACTGTGCTTTACCCCCTTTCACCGAAAACTCTTGCATATCCACTTACAAGTAGGAATACCTGTAACGTACCCTGCACACTTGTACAGACAGAAAGGATCTGAGGTCAGCTCTTGCTGTGACAGTGAGAGAAAGGCATTTGCAATGAAGCAAATGGTAAATCATGTTGCTAATTTTACAAAGAAAGGATCTTTTAAACTAAATGAAAATCACTGCACTGCAGAGAAGATAAAGTTTACTCAAGATTTTACTAGAAAACAACACAACTCTACTTTGAAGATTTTTTTTTTTTTTTTCCAGTCAAGTGCCAGGAAACTAAAACAGACTTTGAAGTGTGATGCCATGATGCGCTTCCTTTCAGGCTAGCTAAACTCTCAGGAGCTTAACAAGCCGCTACAGCTGTTTCCATGCCTTCTACAAATTAGGAGCAAAAATGCATTTGCATCATGGGCCACTCTGACAAGAAGGTGAACTTGGTCAAAGCAACTGCACTACTAGGTATGAAGAAATGCAATCATGGAAAAATAAACTCCCTTTTTTTTCCAAAAATATTTCAGTCTCAAGACACTACTAATATGAAAAATTATATAAAATAAGGACCATATTTATGTAGTTGATTGGTCATAAAATAAGCAAAGTAAGAGTTCACAAATCCCAAGAATCACATCTACAGAACTTATGAAATGTAAGTTTAAGATAATGGGTCAGATAAGGTTATGTAAATAAAACCAAGCATATATATGCTTATGTGCATGCATATATACATCTTCTGAACTTTTCTCAAGGCTCATCTACAAAGCATTCCAAAAAGATATCTCTCCCTACTGTAAGATATTTAGATGTTCACAAAAAAAAAAACCCACAACACAACAAAACACACCAAAACTAAAGCATACTTATACTGAGAAATAAACAAAAAAACCCACAGCAGATCAGATCAAAACCTACTGAAAATACACTAATGTCAGATGTCCATGCCTTTTTCTACAAGGCTTTATGAGGAATTTTCATTTTCTGATGAGTTTTATTCTTAATTACCAGTTATTGTGAGTAACTGCAGTCCTCTTGAGTGTCTGGATACATGGCATTCATTTTTTAATGAGAGTTAATTCTTAATACTTAGATCCCATACTTCTTGTTCTTTATTCCCCTACCCAAGAGACAAGAGATTATTCAGTGAGTATTCACATCCGTAGCTTGACTGACAGAAGGATTCAGTGAGAGATAAACATACAAAAAGAAAAAAATAACAGTAGGATTTCAACTCAAGAAATGCTGTTAAAGAATACTGTCAGTCTCATACTCTGTTTAGAGTAGACTAATTTCCAGTCCAAAAAGATGAAGTGAAAGCAACCCAAACAGCAGTTAGAATTCCTCACCCCTTTTTTTTTTTCTTACCTATTCCCGCTCCTCCCCCCCCAACAGAAGTACTTGATACACTGGATCTGTATGGTACACAATAAAGCACTGTTTTACAGGTTCCCCAAGAGGACTTCAAATCAAAAGCAGCAACAGCGTAGTTGCATTATCAAGGCACTATATTTTTATTAATTGGGATCAGCTCCCAGAACTACATTATGTATGTCACATATAAATGAAATTTAAAAATACTTCAGTACAAATGTTAATTGGCAGATTACATTCATGTTCAAATGACAGAACAAGTGGTTACATCTAGCTGCATGACTGAGAAATAGGTTTTGCACATATATGTAAACTACACTATGACTGGGTGAATAGTGAGAAGCAAAAAAAATGAAACACCAAGTTATAGCATAATTGAGGAAGCCTGCTGCCCAAACCTTCTTCTGCTCAAAATAGGGACAGCTACCAGATCAAACTGGATTGCTCAGGGCTTCCACTATTCATCCACCTGCAGGGAGGTTCTGTACACTGCATTGAGAGCCTGTTAAAACAAATCTGTAACAAAGCACTAACCTACAAAGATGATACAGATTAATAAGAATTGTGAGA
>JAOEHX010025757.1:0-17116 GCA_025448015.1 Bolborhynchus lineola | reverse complement strand
TTTTGCCAGGCACAGAGGTGAGGCTGACTGCTCTGTAGTTCCCCGGCTCATCCATTTTCCCCTTCTTGAAAATGAGGTTTATATTTCCCTTTTTCCAGTCATTCGAAGCTTCACCTGACTGCCGTGATTTTTCAAATATGTTGGAAAGTGTCTTAGCAACTGGAATTGGGCGACTTGAACTTAGCCATTGGCATATGGGGGGGAATATCTCCTTTTTAAGCAGATGGCATATCCCAGCGTACAATGATATGAGGTGCTAATGTGCTGTGGTGGAACATTAGACAGCCCGCCCACACCAGAAATTTGAGTATCCAGTGGCATACTTTGTTCATAAGAACATGCTGTGAGGTTGGACATAGTGCCTGCTGAAGTATGGGTTGGTTTTTGTTTGGTCTTCTTTTTCTAGTTTTCTAAATAACAGATTCTGAACTTGAACTTGATGGCAGGTGTGGCTGCCAGGTCTGATACTCATTTCTTGGTTAATTTTCAGTGTTTTCCTAAATTACCAACTCATAACCTAATAGTGTGCTGTGCCAGTTTTAGAATTAGTTCTTCAGGGACCAAGTAGTTGAAAGCTGTGATAATGGAGGCCATATAAATAACTGTTATATTAAAAGAGAAATAATTGCAAAATATTCACGCTAAGATTGTTTTGAATATTGGTATCTGTTGCCAGTAGGGAGGGATTAAATTATTATACAATAAAGATAATTTTTTAATAAAGGAGCAATCTTCTTCACAGTGAAATTCCTTAATTTGAGAATACAGATATGTGCTTCACTGAATTATAGGCCAAACTGTCTATTGCCATGGAAGAGTGTTATCCTGGTGATGCAGATGTTTGAACCTTCAAGAGAGCTACTATATCTTTAAGTTTGAATTTATAAAGGATTGAATCAACGAAAGGGTTAACTTTAAGATTAATCACTTCCTTGGGCTTAGTGCTTAGAATAGAGGGTGGCTGGGAGCCACAGCTGTTTCGGAATAGTATGGTTACAGGAGATGTTTGAGGGGTCTGCCAGCAAGGAACAGAAGCTGCCTGAAAGAGAGACCTGTGTTTGAATCGTTGCCCTGTGCTTGAAATGTTTGTTAGTATGTTAACAAGCAGAAATGTATATTTTCCAATTCCTGCTAAGAATGGGAAATAAGAACCTTGAAGCGCTGGAAGTTATTTGTCAGGAGCGATTAGCAAGAGCAGAGACTTTATAGGAAAAATCATTTGAGAAGGGAGCCGTGGTCCCCCCTGCAGACAGGCCAATTATGGAACACTGCAGAAGCGGCGGCAATACAGGAATGGTCGCACGGAGCCCAGAATTCATCACCATGGTTAGCATTACGGGTAAGTAGTATGGTTATTAACAAATGTTAAACTCTTGTCAAAGCTAAGGATTGCCAGCAGGAATGAAATGCAGGAAGGGAGCTCTGGAACAAGCTGGAGCAGTCTGAGAGAGATTGAATCTAGTTTAGATGGCCTTTTGTTGTCAGGGCACATTTTCACCACAGTAGATGAGAAATTAGGTTTGTAATTCCCAATAAAGGGTGATGCACCTGATTGCTAATAGTCCAAGCAAAACCAGAATGCACAGAAGTGCTCAATTATTTCATAAGATTGCCTCATGAACAGATTTTGCTCATTTGCAGCTTAGTTGTTTGTGCTTCTGTTTATCTCAGATACCCATTACACTTTCATTTACACTGTGACAGTGTTTGGCTATATCTGATTCTCACCAACTCAAGGCAATTAAAACTGCTGGCCTGGTGTCACTTGTCCCAAAACATGCTCAAGCATAGAATGATTACTACATCTTTGCTCTAAGGCTGAAATGTACGTGTTTCATGGCTTCAGCTACAGAATGGGATAGGTTGATTATGAAATGGCTAGATGAGTGGAATTGTTGAAAATAAGACAAAAATTTAAGTGTGGTATTATCATCTGGCTGTACTGATACCTGCACAAAGAATTCTAGAGATGATATAATATAGAAGTTATTGTTAAGTGTTGACCCAAGTGATGTACATGCGCCCAATTTCAGCACAACTTCACCCCTCAGTAGTTGTTCCCAATAACAGAACAAATGCCTTAAAAACAGCAAGGTAAGCTGTTAAAATTTATAGCTACCAGTAACTAGTCTGTGTATGCACAGTGACATGTCATTTGTCAGAGTGAAGACAAATTGGAATTTGAATGATGAAACTAAGATGTGAATGTATAGAGCCTGGATTTCTTTATTTTTATTGAAGATTGTGTGTCTTTTCAGGGAGAAATGAAAAACACAGTCTAGAAATGTTGACTGCTTCAAGGTGAAGCAGGTCAGCTGGGAGAAACCCTGATCATGAGCAGGTCTGTCAACTGTGGAGAAGCATCTTTCCACCACCTCCTCCTTCTGTACTCTGTATTTATGGTTTGGCTTATGCCATGTTTTTAATTTCCTGCTGTTATTGACCCCTTTCTCACATATTAATTTATTCCCTTGCGCCAGGTTTCAATGGACTCAAACCAGTGTGTGTGTAGGGAGACCACAATGTGCTTAGTCCCTATCACAGAGCATAATTGTGAGGCATGCCGGCAGGATAATGGTATCCCCCAAAATTTGCCTGCAGTACTTGAACTGAAAGATAAGGTGTAATTTCCAGAAGTCCATGTCCTAAAAAGGAATGTTTCTTTTTCTCATCTGCTTCAATATGACAGTTAACTGTATGCAAGAAATGTGCAGTTTTAATCAGTTTGTGTGGTAGTGGTGAACCTTGCTCATTTCTGGTGCTAAATATATTTATGTTGCTTTGAAAGTGATTGTCATTGGTGTTGGTCCAGCTTTGGTGCCTACGCCAACTGCTAAGAAAGGTAGAAGTCATTAACCTGCTACAGTAAGAGTCAAGAAGGTGACATAACTGTTGACATCTCCTAATTTTATAGCTGCAACTATGAATAAATTGGACTTCTCAGAATCCTTCCTTGATGTCCCTGTTCAGCAAAAGCTGTAGGAATATGGATAACTTTTTAAGCATGCATTTAAATTCCAACGTGATTCAAGTATATTTGTGTGTTCTGTGAAGAGTTGGATCGAAAAATGACTGTGTCTTTTTTGTTATGCAGGCTTAATTTAGCAAAGCACTTAAACATGCCAAACAGCAAGCATCTGGCCTGTGCTTGCAGTTCTTTAATAGCTGCCCCAAATGAATGACTTGGGGCATTCCAGAACTCTGGCATTAAATACAAACTTCAGATACCAGTGAAACAAGGCTGAATTGACTACAAAACAGCATGGACTATAATTGTCTAGCTTTAATGGAACAATCAGAACTCTTATCTGTGGCAGACAAAGGTTTCCTTTTTTGTTTAATGGGGAAAAGTGTCCACTGAAATATCTCAGTCATGGTATTTCTCAGTTGCAACCCTTTACTTTCTCAACGTAGTCATAAAGATGAACCAAACAGGCAAAAATGCGCTGCCTGAACCAACTTTCTTACTGTCTGTTCTTTTCTATTCCAGCTCTGTATATAATACCAACATTTTATTTCTGGTTGTTTAATGTTATTACATATAACTTGGTTTTTTTTCTACATGCGATTTTTGCCTTACCTGTCTTTATGGACTAACATTAGGAATGATTCTCCCATGTGTTCATTAACGAAAGCTCTCACAGCCTTCACGTTCAAATAATTTAGTTCAGTAGGTGATGACTCAGATATATAAACCGCTTGTTTCTTTTTTTGCAATTACCCAGCTGCCAGGCCGTAATAGGATCATTCTGTTGGATGTTTCATCTTAGCTTATACCCCACTTTAGCAAAATAGCCATATCACTTACGCTATACTTAATTTCTGAGAACACAGCTTCTACATGAGTCATTATAAACTAAAAGTCTTGCTTTAGGATGTCTATAACTGCTGCCAAATCTTTTTTTGGGTTATGAGAGTGTGTGTGTAATCTAGTGAGCTGATCTGTCAGCTGCTTCAGATGATAAAACTACCTCAAGGTTAAGGCTGAGCTCTCAATGCCTTTCTTCAGTGTGGAATTTCTTTTTATTATGAAGTATTTGAAAAGGCTCACAATAGAAATCTCTTATGACTGAATTGTAATTGAGAGCAGGGCAGCTCAGCCTCAGTCAGATCACATGTTCCAAATCATGTATGTCATACTTGTCATTAGTCTCCACAGGCTCCGGCTTGTAAGCAAGAACTAACCTACCAAGTTCTTAGTGATAGAGATACCTTACTCAACTTGGGAAAGCTTTGAAAGGTGCATCGCTCTCCACTCTGTCACCCTTTTTAAGAACCTTCTCCCAAGTTCACCCCTGCTCAGTCTCTCTGCTCCATTACCAAGAAAGCAGGAGGTCTCAGCTGAATTCTGGAAATTGCATGCTTGGTCCCAAGGGACCAGTCTCCTGTTGCATAGCCTCATTTTGAATTGCCAAAGACAAGAGAACATATTCTGAGGCAACTGTGTCCCAGTGCCTACTGCTCATTAGGGAAGGCAGAAATTTGTAATGCAAGCTGCCTCTCTAATATCCCTGAGTAGTGTAATAAGATTCGGCTGAAGCTTTGACTTGTCCCTTTTTCAGGGTGAGATTTGATATACTTGCTGGATGAGATGTGATCAAAATATTTTGTTTCTCTTACTCTAGTAATCTAATTGTTGAAATGTAACATGACCCCTTTTCCTGGAGCATAACATCCAAATTGGCATAATCTGTCTGAATAGAAACTACCAGTTATTTCATAAAAAGCACAAAGAACTTATGACTCCAATTTTATTGACTAGGGAGATAAATATCTACTTGAATACATCTTGGACATTTTGTTTAAATTATATACTTGGCAAGCCAGAGTTGTATTGTTACTGCATTAAACCACTTATTAACCCATAGAGATATGTGTAGGTATTTGGGCATTATTTTCAAATATCACTGTGAATTTTTACATGTAAAAAAGGCCAGAGATTTGTGAATTGCAAATCTATATGATCTGTCTGATGTTTGTAAATGAAAAATAAGATAAATGGTGGTCTCCTGGATTCTTTAATTTTCTATTGTAGGTTACTTGAAGAATACATTTAAATACAAAAGAGATATGAGGGAAAAGGATGAATGATTTTAATGCCATTAAAATGGCTACAGTGGCAGTAGTTTTGCACAGTGCCTATTTAACAAGATATGATAAAGGCCATGGGTAATGTATAAACTGCTGATGGGTTTCATCCACAGGCTACTGGTTCAAAAAAGTGGCTGCCTGCTTTTCTTTCTTGCACCAACCAGTTCTTGACTTCTGGCTTAGGATTTGGGGGTTGGACTAGAGGATTTCCAGAGGTCCCTCCCAACCCAAATGATTCTATGATTCTTTGATTTTGGACCTTTAGTTTTTATTTGTTCTTCCCAATAGTGCCTTCCACCTTATTATTTGAATGGACCACAGAAAGCACTGCAGAAGTATTTGTGAAATTTTTTCTATTTCTGTCCTTCATTTTGTACCACTGTCAAGGTTAAAATCCTAATTTCATCAGGCCAGGATAATATTTTACCATGCATGACTTAGCAAGGTGGATGTGCTTCCTAGGGAGCTGTACATAAAACTAGCAGTGCTAGCTGCGATCTTGTATAGTTTTATGATGGCTAATTCAGGAACTGGTTATTAGTTTGGCTAAAGAAGGAGACAGCTTAGGACAGGATGCTTTGCTAGCAGATCATGCTGCAGCTGTCATGTAAATAAACTCTAATGTATGTACTTTACATGTATAATCTTGTAAATATAGGCTGTAGCACAGTGGATAGATACAAGGGAGCTCAACTTACTTCTTCCCTTTTCAGTCTTAAACCTTTTCAAGTTGATGCTTTTAGGAAATGCATCTAAATGAAAAGCCTGTTAATACTTATTTTTGCAAAACACTGATTTCAGGTGTGAAGGGTTGATTTTCTGCTTGTATCAGAGAGATTGCAATGTCAATAGTAGTTTGCAGTATAGTTACCCCACTGAAGTAGCTGTGTTATCCACCTCTTCCAGCAGTAAAGTCTCCCCTTGTTTAGAGATAGCAGATGCAGCAGAATGCCACTGCAGGGAATGGCCTTGGAGGCTTGATCTTACAAAGCCTGGATAAGTACAATAAGGTGGGTTTTCCTGGGAATAGCTGAAGGCAGGGCTCCCTGTTAAAACCGTCTGTGCAAGGAGCTACATAGAGAACGGAGAGCATCACCATGTAGACTCAAGGTGATTTGTAATGGTTCCTAAGTGCATACCTGGAACACGCATACACTCTTCTGCTTAACATGAAGAATTAGAATTAGCACTGCCTTTAGATGATGAAGACCATCAGTCACTAGAAGGAGGGAACTGGAATCTGGTGTCTTCTTGATTTATTACACATTATTTTGGTACTATGATATTAACAAGTAAATTATCGTTGTTGTGTTGATGGAAGTCTGTAAGCAGTCAGCATCACTAATGTTCTACAGTTGCAGGGCATAAATACATGCCTGAAATAAAAATTGGTACCTTTCAGATGTGATACTGAAATTACGTTGGGCACTAGCGGCATCATTGCGTTTGTACTTTACTCACAGAAAGTAATGAAGAAAATCAGGACTACATATATCTTAGCAAAGGTGAAATGCTGATCAGCTGTTTCTCTTTTTGTAGGGGTGATTTAGGAATAAGGAATAATTGGGAGAATTTATAGTTAATAGGGCTGGAGATATGGGTAAAGGAACTGTGGGAATGCATTGGAGAAATACCTATGGATGGGTAGTACAGGTGTGAGAGTACTTCTTCAGTTGTTACCATACATTGAAGGTGCACCATATGCTTTCCTTAGATGTTAAACCAAGTATGATGGCACAGCTTTAAAAAGAATGTGAAAACATGGATAGGGGTTCATGTGTAGTTTGTAGGGGTGATTACAGCAGCTCCTGCAGCATCCTACCGCTCATGTGCATGGCAGGTGTGTGGAGTGAAAACTTCCCCCATTAAGGAGGTGTGGATGGCTCTGTGCAACAGACTGGTTTGACCTCACTCTTGCTGTTTGCTGCCCAGTTCTAACATGGAGCTTAAAGCCGCATGGATCAGCTTCTGCTTGCTCTTTGTATCCTGGGTATACTTCCTTGCCTGTTTCTTTGGTAATTTTATATTCTCATAAAAACAGCAGCACCTTAAAGGAACTTCCTCTTCTAAAGCAAGAAAAGTATGTTATGGAAGTGTGCTGTAAAAGAAACTCAGCAATATTTCCTCATAACAGTGTTGTGGTTTAACCCCAGTGAGCAACTATGCCCCACACATCCAGTCATGCACTCCTCACTGGTGGGGTGGGGGAGAGAATTAGAAGGGTAGGGTAAGAGTAAGAAACCTGTGGGTTGAGATATTACCAGTTTAGTAATTGAAATAGCATAAACTATGTATAATAAATTGTAATGAAAAGGAAAATATGAAAAACAGAGGAATAAAACCCAAGAAAAAAAAGTGATACAAATGAAAAATCATTGCTCACCACTGACCGATGCCAGAGAAGCCAGCTTTCTTCCTAGTTTATATACCGAGCATAATGCCATATGGTATGGAATATTCCTCCAGTTAGTTGGGGTCAGCAGTCCTGACTGTGTCCCGTTCCAGCTTCTCGTGCAAGCCCAGCCTCCTTGCTGGTGTGGCAGCATGAGAAGCTGAAAAGCCCTCTATTATTGTAAAAACTGCAACAGCTAAAACATCAGTGTGTTATCAACACTATTCTCATCCTAAATCCAAAACTCAGCACTGTACCAGCTACTAGGAAGCAAACTCTATCCCAACTGAAACCAGCACAAACAGCAGCACTAATGGTTCTACTGTAATTAAGAAAATAGCATAGACTGTTGTACAACAATAATCTCCTGCTGCATAAGTGTTGAAGAATTTATTTTCTAAGCAGGAGACATTGATCCCGTGGTAGTATTCTGTTGCCATAAGTTCGTTTACATCATGAAGAAAGAAATGATAGATGTAATCATCTAATTTATGGTGCTAAGATGTGTCAATTGCTCGCTACACCACTATTGATCTAAGCGTTCCAACTGGCTTATGCATCAGACCTTTGAAAGTTTCAGATAATTGGAGATCAAAGTAACAGTACAGTTTGGTGTGCATGATGTTCCTCAATTGCAATTGTCTCATTGATTGCACTTTCTAATGAAAGGATATGACTAATGAGTAAGTAGTCATTATGAAGTTACAGTTTTTAACAGGCATCATGTGGTGGAAGAAATCAGCTTAAAAAAGGATTAGTAAAATATTGGGGTTTTGGACTGCAATCCATGCCAACAGTTCTTTTAAATTGGATGTGCTTGGGTTCTCTTCAGTTGAAAATATCTACCTGGGAAGATTAATTTTCTGAAATAGAATCTTGAGTTAATTTAATTTTTTTACAGCTTAGTTTGCATATATGTTTTTATACATATAATGAAGGGCTTCTCTTGAGGCTGTATAGATATCCATGATCTATCAAGAAGGAAAAAATAATTAACATTAAGAGAATGTGCAATCTTATAGTAAGCAAGAGTTATAAAACATGAAAAAGAAAGTGTAAACCTTTTTAAGGATTTCAAAGGGGTAGTCTTTAGTATTTGTACATTCAAATTAGTAGCATCTAAAATTAGTGTAAACACCATTCAGATAAAGTTTGTGTTTGAATGCAGCTGTGTGGGAGCATTAACCTTCACAAAGTTTTAAATATATTTGAAAAGAAAACCCACCAAAACTAATTATACACCATTTTGCTTCCCACCAGCTTCCCTGAAGAATGAAGAAATTGCCCTCTTTAGGTCTTTTTCTGCAGTTTATTCCATTAAAAATAGATCTTTCTTCTGCGCAACAGGAAACACTGAAAGCCTGGTTTAAATTTTCAGGGAAACTCCTTTTATTTTTGATCCTTTGAAATTGTAATATTAATACATTTTCAATTAAATATGAACAACTCTCTGCGCATCTCAGCATGAAACACAAAGGGATTTTGGGACCCTTCCAATTACTAAGGCTTGAAGATTTTTTCTTAATTATTTAACTTTTACTGTATTTCTTTTCATTTAAATAAAAGTTGTGCTGTGGGGCTCCTTCTAACATGGAAACAAATATGGCGGTATCCTGTTTGCCCTTTGAAGTAATTTATTGTATAAGGTCTGGATGGAATTTTAAGACAAGTCCTTTTAATATAATGTTCTTTTGCTATTGCTTTAAGTAGGTGCATCACTGTACAAGAGAAAAGCTTTTGTTTTTTCCTGGAGAAAGGGCAAAAAGTGAATCAAAACTGTACTAAATATAAGTTCAGTTATTTTGTCTTTAAATATGTTCGTTTGATTGCCACAGAATTACTTTAACGTCTCCCCAGCCAATTTGGGTAGTCAGGTTCCTTTGTACAATATGCTGTCTAAATCTGACACTGTAAGACAAAGTGTTGATGAGTGAGAAAAAGGTATTTTATGTACTACGATGTCTAAATGTGACTTTAGGTGACAACAGCTCAGAAAGAAGCTCAGGTTGACAGACATTGGCTATATGTTCCCCAACTGTGAATAGCAGAGCATAGGGAGAGCAACTAACACCTAGATACAGGTGACAGCATCAGTAACAAATCATTATATTTGACTGATACCATTTAACACTTGCTGCTTTCTGTCAGTCACATAGAAGACACAGAGTACTAATAGCACCCAATACAGGCTTTTCACTTCATGTGCTTAAAATGCTGTTTTATTAAGTAGCTGTCTCTTACATAAGTGAGTAAAGTTGAAAGTTCATGTTGCTGTGCCCATGTCACATCTCGGGTTGTGGCAGGTGTTGCAGAACAGGCTCCTGTGGATGGAGTGTGCCTATTTCCACCTTTCATATTTTGAATGATTTTCCTGAAAATGGAAATGTTTTTACTCTCCTTGTTCCTTTCCTTCATCTGAACAAAAATGTTCCCTGGTGTTACGATTACCAAAATGCAGTTCTATTCATAATGGTGTTAAGTATGTCCAGATCTCTCAAAATGGTATCAGTTGCTGCAATCTCAAAGCAAAACAGCATGCAAATTAGCTTTGTCTTTTAACAAAATGTCTGAGAAGTTTTATTTGTTGTTTTCTCATTTGTTAATTTAAAAAACAACCCCTCCAAAACCTGAAGAATAACAAAGTCTAATGTTGCTCCTAAGGGTATCCATCCCCACTTTGTTTCATATACTGTTATGTCCAAGGTGATGCTGGGACTCCATCATTTTATTAATCACTGTTTAGTTAACAATACAGGTAAATTGCTTACAAACTTGGATTTCTAATCTGTTACTTTAAAGCTACATGTACAGCCAGTAGCAAGGAATTTGATTTTCAATTGGAAAACCCCATTTCTTTTACTGAAATCAGTATTTAAAATCTGTAGGTGCTCTAGAATGGATTTATCTTTCTGACCTTAGACAACTAGGAGTGAATGACATGACAGCAGTTTTGAAGCTTTGACATTTTTGTGATTGATACCTGTTGGTTTAGGGGTTGTCAGTATTGGAGTCAATGTTTATCACATTCAGTAGTAAACTTTTTCACCATATATATTTTACACTATTTACTCGGAGCATGGAAAATAACAGATAATTTTCAAGAAGGCAGCTATTACTGATATTTTAGTAAAGCCATACTGTTTTCATCAAATGCAAAGTACACAGTGCTGGCAAACAATTCACTGTGGAATTCAGAGCCTTTTTCCTGGTTTAGCAGCATGTTTCACATTGTCTTAATTTTTAACTAAATGAAAGTGGCAGTATCTGAATTATGGGCTGGCAGATTGTAGAGTATGTGTCTTTTGTGGTCACATATTCTGTCCTGCTTGGATCTGTGTGCTGCTTCTATTATCAAACATTTGATGTTTTTGCCAATTATAGAAACTTCAGTGAGGTATTCAGTTGAAGTAAAATTTAAATTGTAACTTTTCCCTTCCTGTTAATAAGAATCTATTTATTTCCTTCTTTCGCAAAGGTGATATTGTGTAAAGCAGGATTGAATAACTCATTAGCCAGCTGTACAGCAATGAGCTGTGCACTTCTGTTCCAGTGATGGGAAAGTCGTGGTGCTTGGGTGTAGTTTGTTAAGCATGTGTCACTGTCCTGTAGGAGCACAGCTGTTGGAGGCAGAGGGAGAACAGAGGATTAGCGATTCCTTGGTCTAGTCCACCAAGTGCTGTGAGAATTAAAGACCCTACTTAATATTTCATAGATGGCTTGTGGAACAAGCAACGTGAAGATATAGTGTGCTTTTATTGAACTGTGATGTTGGGAAGATGCAACTGGCATGCGATGCATCATTATGCTTTTTATGATACTTAGGGAAGAAGAATTTATTCTGCTTTCTAATAACCCAGTCCTCAGGTAAAGATTTCTTTTGTGCATGGCTGTAATCAGGTAGTTTCTGGAAGAGATGCATCTTTCAGATGGAAGTGGACTGTAAAATATGTTGTCTGTCATTTTTAGCTATGTAGGTCTGCAAGGATTCTAAAGGGATGTATAAGCTCCAGGCTTGAAAACACACGAGTATTTCAGTATTCGAATGGGCTTGTGGAAATAGGAGTGCATACATTAAGAAAAGTAATCTCATGGAAATGTTTTCACAGATGTGTGTCTGGGAGTTTCCCTAATGATATGGAAATATGATCTGTGGTATTTTCTAGATATTTTTGTATTGTTCATCTCAACAACAATTTGTTTTCCTAAAAGTTTGCAATCTTTGTTGGTTTGTTGAGGTTTTTTTGGCAGTGAAGCAGTAATTTTTGAAGTCAAACTTGAAATAAGCAGTTTTGAAGGCGTTTTAAAGATGAGAACAAGAAAAAATGATAGTTTTGTGAAAACTATGGTCTTTAATTAAGTGTTCTACCTTAAATGGTGTTTTTTAAAGATTGGTTACTGTATTTTTATGGATAATGTGTGCCGAATATCCTTGACTTACTCTTGAGAGCTTTCACTGATGACAGTTTGGTTTAATTTAGCTAACACTACGAAGAGATTAGGTTGTCAAGAAGATACTGTTGGAGTTTTAGGGATTGCTGAAATCCTTCTGAAATGAAAAGTAATATACACTGTAACATTCTTTGATAGCTCTTTCATGAAGAAACCGGATGAAAATCAACCACAAGGGAACTTCTTTTTTCTGGACTAAAGAAAGAAAAAAATTCTCATGTTTAGCAGTTAATGAAAACTAAACCCAAACCCAGCTCCAAAACCCCCAATCTAAGAAAGAAAAAAGGGAGTGGGTGGGGAGGAAGTTGCAGCTACTAACTTAGCTCTTTAGTGTTGAAAGGCATAGTTTTTTTTCGCCCATTGCAATAGGCTATGCAAACTTATATCACTTTATTTAGATGGATAATTGAAGCTACCTTCGTGTTTAAACATATTTTTGCTTGTTTCTGTCTACATAGATGTGATGACTCCGGTCTTTGCTCAGTTAATTTCTTCTAATTGTTGTTCAGTAGCTAATAGAATGTAGCCAGTGATTTAGTCAAGCCTAAAGCACAGAAGCATATTGTTTAAGGAAAAGGTGCTTTTCTATCCTCTTTAGTAGACCCTCCATTTTTTCAAAGATGAGAAAACATGAAGCTTGTACAAGTATTTTTGTCTGCTTCACAAATGCATCCATAAACTATATCTCACAAATAGTTAATTTACAAAGTTGAAATGTATTATGCATCTCTGCTGTCATCGCAAATGCCACCAGTTTGACTCTTCTTCTAAATGTAATGTGAGTTTAGTGATCATGAACAATGATGAGATGGTGGCTTGAGATGTGCTGTTTCCTACAGGAGAGAAAAAAGTATGACAGAAGTGCCAAAGTGTCAATTCAGTCTGCATTTCTTTTCTGGTAGAAGAACACCCGTGCTAGAAGTTCATCCTCCAAATCCATCTAATGGGTGACTCTGCAGAAAGCTCACAACATTGCCCCTAGCTAATGCTGGTAATTTTGATAGGGCATTTGTTGAACAGAGACAATCAAGATAAGCAAATACGACTGTTTTAATGAGCAACCCAACACTGAAATGCTCTATAATTTTATTTTCCAGCTCTCCTTTTAACACCATAGTTCATCTGTTTGATCTGTATGTGTAACTGTTTGAGCATGCTTAGGTATGTATGGTCACTTCACTGTATTTAAGCACTCTCAGTTAAAAATGGGAATATGCCAGGAAAATCTCTATTTTTCTATACTTTCTGTAATTTTTAGACAGAGATAGTCAGTGGTATATAGTTCCGTTCTATGTAGTCGCTACTACACACATTTAAAAAGGTTAATGTCTTATTTCTAAGCCAAAACTTTTTATTTTTGTTAATGCTAAATACAGTGATAATACATAATTAGTAGGGCTTAATTTTCTCTTTCATTTTTTTTTTCCTGCTTATATTTTTCTAAAGAAATTTGACTCCCAGTGCTAAAATAAGCATAATCCTTGATCTCCCATAAGAAGACTTTGATTCAGAGTCATCAATTGTAATTTGAGATTAATCCTCCACAAAATAGTTTATTCTATTTTTCCACTTCAAATGACATTTTATTGTGCTGTATATGAATGTGGAATAGTTGCAGTTTTCCAATAGACGAGCCTTAACAAGAGACAGTTATAATTAATTTGACCTCACAGACTTGCCTTTTACTGTGTTCAGACCATCTTCTGAAGTTGCAAATATGAAAACTGAGCTTTGTGTCTGCGTAAACTGAATATTCCTTTTGAATGCAATTGTAGAAAGATACTGGCCAGCTGGAGGGTTACTTGAATATATGAACTTGCAATTTCTGACAATATTTTATAATCTCTAGTGGGTTTTTTTTCAGTCTTGGGTAGTGTTTTAAAAGCTGTTTCATAGAAAATTGTTTACAGCACTTTGTATCTTTTTTCCTGAATAGCTGTGAATCTTTAGTTGTATGAGCTGTTAGCCATCTTGTGCAGTGAGCTGCATTATCTTGTAAACATTTTGCTTTATCTTGTGAATTTCGGCAGATTGGTACCAAACAGCTATAATTCAGTTGGCATAGCTTCAAGCAAACTGAATCATAAATGGCTGCAGAGAATTTAATTTTATATAAGAACGTGTGGAATTTGCCCACATAATACCCAATAACCTAATCTGCTCCTGCCATAGTTCTTTTGCTCCTTTGTCTCAAAAGGAGCTCATATGCTGAACCCCACCCCCCCACCAAAACAGAACAGTAGTTCTCATAAGTGTTCATGGTAGTATAAAAATGCTAATATATTATCCATCTCTATAGGAGAAGCCGGTTGTGTCCTTGAGTTTGCCAGTTCCTCTCCTGTGATTAATTCTGAGATAATTTTGATTTGGTCCTTTTCAGAAAGTAGCTTAGATCAGTGGCTTATTGTGCTATGCAGAGTAAGAACAGTCAAATACTGGAACTCCAGTTCATTTCTAATACTCCTCCAGGTGAGGAGCTGCACCTTGTACCTGTTTGCAGATCGGGGACAAGCATCAGAATGCAGGTTTATTTAAAAGTAGCAGCAGGCAGCATTGAGCTTGAAAAAGTAAACTTAACCCATCATAGAGCTACATTTCTAGTTTACTAGCTGACTACTATTTACTGTAAAACTGAACAGCCTGTAAGCTTCCTAACCTTTAAAATGGCAGGGTGTAGTTTAAGCCTACGCTTTCTAGCACAATATTTGATCTTGATTTGTTCAAGTCTGTGCAGCAGTATTTGAAGTCTTTGTGGGCTGCAGTTTATACTAAAATGTACAGAGGACTGGAGGAAACATTGTAGAATTCGGTGTCTGGTGTTGGGAGTTGTCTCTGATTTAAACCCCTGAACAACCCAGGAGATGCTGGAGAAATTCTTTATTGTAACTGGAACATAAAACAAGCCTTCTTCCTACGTAAGGCAAATCTCAAATCTCTCTGGAACTGTAATTGACTCGGAATGTGATTAATGTAACTTAATTGTCTTGACTGTACATACATCAGGCACGCCACCACCATCTGAGTCCAGGGTGCATTGAATTGCCATCTAATTTCCAAAGGCACTTTAAAGGATGTCATCCTCTTTGTCTAGACGCTGACACCTTTTAAGATGAGGAATTCCGTGTTCAGCAGGAAGACTGAAGCCTGTGTTGCGCCTTGTTTATACCACAGATCTGATCTCTGCCTACAGCACATTAGGAGCATCAGAATGGCATTTTCATTCATCGACTCCTATCTGAACTGTCACTTGCAGAAAAATTGAAGATGCTGACAAAACCTTCTTCCTTTTTAACCTGAAATGAAAAAATACATAAAAAATATTGTCCATTAATGGACAGCAGCACACAGCAGTAAATTGCAAAGCTGCTCTCTGACACAGTCCTTAAAGATTAAAGCAGAAGTGAAGTTGATTCACTTAATATTTCTTTGTGTAAGCTCAGCCATAAAGTTTGAAACTGAAAATCATTTTTCTATAATCGATAATATAGCTGCCTGTCCCTCCCTCTTCCAGGTCATTAAGTAGGTGGTGATGTGGTTTTGTTTGTTTTTAATATGTCTGTGCAATAAGAATATAATAGATTTCAATCTTTTATCAGTTTGCTCCTGAAATAGAGTACAAATGCATTTCACCACGAGGTACAGAATGATATAGTGATTCAAATAGGTGACAATACCAGCATATGAATTCAAATGTATACGCATGTATACATTTAAAAGGACATTTGAATTTTGACAGAAAACATTAAAGACATGAAATTCATGGTTACAAGTGAAACGTACCATATGTCCTTCAGCACTTAGACACAAAGAGCACATTAGCAGAGTAATTAAAGGGCACCCTGTTGTGGCTAGGTGTTGGAGGACATATGGTGTATCATGACTATCCATGACTTTTGAAGTTCATATTGGTTTTGATCATAACCTTGTTCTTTGTAATTTCTGTGTGTTAGTATACATTTCTGTTGCGTTGGATGTCTCAGTTTCAATACAGAGTTCTGAAACTGTCAGCCTGACAAATGCATGTTATTTGAGAATCTCCTGTTTTAATCTTAAAGGATTTAAAACTTTGGGGTCAAGAAAACTGATTTTTATATAAAGTGGCAGTGCATGTGTTTGTAGCATTTTTCTGTTTCAAACTTGTGCTTCCTTACTGCTAATGCAAAAGACAACATGTGATATGGAGACACTTGGAAAATGTAGATTGTTCCAGGCAGATTCTGTAGATTCCACCTCCTCCGGAAAACAGACCAACTCTTTTTGCCTCTTCCTCTTTGCCACTCATAGCAAATATCATGCACCTAAAATTCAGCTGAGAATTTTGCTGATGATGTACCAAGCAAAATAGGATCTACTCTCCAAGACTTCAGGTGAAAGATATCCAGCTGGAACTTAACAAAAACATTGATTTATCTGTAAACATGTGTTATACAGGGACCCAGAGTTGGTTTTTAGGACACTTTATTTACATAATTGAATTTCTAAACGTAGCCATCCTGTAGAAATGCAAGTATCTGTCAGAGATATAAAATATGTTTATAAATAAGCCTTTTGTCTTTAAGCAAATGGAAAAACTCTGAAAGGTTTATTCTAAGATAGCACAATCAAATAGCTGTCTCAGCATGAGCTGTTAGCTGAAACCAGGCATTTGCCATGTTGTTTCACCTGGATGTAGCTGATCATTGTGAAACTTGAGGCTGACCTTAGGGAAACTGCAATGAGGTGATGAGTACCTGGTTAGATTTAGGTCTACCAAGATTTAGGTTTTAGGATGGTGTTTGTGGCTGAGACCCTTGGAACTCCTAGGTAACAATGGAGGCGCTAATCTGATTCAGTACTTAAATTTCTGCTGGCAGACTCCTTACACCAGTGTTTTGGATATATGTGCATAAATTCACTGACCAGTCTGTGCCAATTGCATAAGAAATTATTATAAGAATTGAACATTGCAAATGTCCTTAAACCACTTCCAGCCCTTTAGTAAAGAAGTATTTTTGTCCTTCTTGTTTCCTAATAGTTCAGAAGTGAAAACTCTACCTGGAATGTTTTCTGGAATGTTTTTCTACCACACCACCCCACCCCCCCCCCATTCCTCTCCCCTTGATCCCCTTTAGGGATCTTTGAAGTCACAAGAAAGTAATCTATTTACAAAACAGATTCACTTTTCGTCAAATCCTTAAACTTTCA
>JAOEHX010025751.1:0-16032 GCA_025448015.1 Bolborhynchus lineola | reverse complement strand
AGGGACAGGACAGGGGAATGGCTTTAACTGCCAGAGGGGAGACTGAGATGAGCTCTTAGGAAGAAGTTCTTCCCTGTAAGGGTGCTGAGGCACTGGCAGAGGGTGCCCAGAGAAGCTGTGGATGCCTCATCCTGTATGAGTCTTGGGGATGAGAAGCTGGAGAAATAGGCAACTGTATGGCACAGAGCCCAAGCCACAGAGCAGGCCAACCATGAGGAATCAAACACTGATGTGCTGCCATGGCAATACCAGGCCAGGAGAAAAAGCTATTATCAAAGCTTGTATAAGGTGGGTAATTAATACAGTCCTCCATGAGGGGAGATTGTATGAGATTCCTAACCCCACTAATTGTGCTAGAAGAGGAGAAGAGGCTGTGGTGGAAGCTCTCTAGGAATTGCTGCTGGTCTTCACCAGCCCATCAGCAGCAGGGCTGTCCCCCAGGAAATTAAAGCCAGACTGCATCAATGACCACATAAAACATTCATGATCCACTGTGAATGGAGGGGTTTTGGCATGAGAATGGGGAAGGGGACTGGAAACAAGCTTTTAACTCTCACAGCAAGTGAGATGGTAACAGCTTTCAAAAGCTCTAGCAGCTGTGGTTTGGGGTGGTCACCTCTGTTCCAGCATCCTGAATGTCCCCAGAGGACGGCTGGCTTGTTGGAGGTTGGTTTTTGAGCATCCACAATTGTTTGTTTGCTTCTTCTGGGTTTCCTGGTTTTAAGACATCCTCCTTGAGCAGCAGGGTTGGTCACAGACCTTTCTGAAAGAGAAAGCAGGGATTCTTAGGCAACTGCATGATTTCAAGAGCTGAGGTTTTAACTGAAAGCAGACAATGAGCTAGTGCTGTGGCCTGTTTGCAATGCTGGGGTTTGGTTCTGGAAGGGGCCTGCTACGGGGTAGAAGAAATCTCCCTCTGCCAACCAAGTCAGTTGCTCCAAATAAGCAAATTCCATCATTCAGCCCCAGAATTGCCAGCCTGCAAACACAGGCATTACTTGTGCCCTGCTGCGTATCCGCCTCCCACCCACCGGCTGTCTCGCTGGTGCATCTCCCATCCTGAGCCTGCTTCAGCAAAGGATGCTTTGCCTCCAGGGCAGCTTCCCCAAACACTGTCCTACTCTCTTCTAAAGAATGCTGCCTGAAGATGGATCACTTTAGAAACTGCTGCTCCCCTGTTATCTAGGCTCTTGTTTTCACTCAGGCCTTTCCTTCTCCAACTGCAGAGATGGACTTAAGCAAACTGTTGTCAGCAAGTCAGGTTTCTGCTCCATGTATTGGTACCCCCATGCCAGTGAGGTTAGGGAAAGTGCAGGGGTTAAGACAGGCTGACTAATGGCAACACCAGGGACAAAAGCAATGGATTTACCAAATGAAGCAGAAATCCCTCCTGTTTTCTTTCCTGCCCTTGCTGGGAAGTATCTGCCTGCTCTTCTCCCAGCTTGTATCCAGCACCTTGCAGGAAATTAAACTGCTCAAATATAGTCTTTCTGGTTGTGACAGTTTCTAACAGATCAAAACACACTTTGGCCAGCAGCAGCCACTTCTTCCTCCCCCCACATTTGGCATGGCAGGAGTTTATAAGCCATCCTTGAGCATGTTTTCTTCTCTCTTCTCAAGGATCTTTACCATTAGAAATGCCTTGCCCTCTTACCACCAGCCTCCTCCGCCAGATGTATTTGGGGCAGAGCAAAAGAGCAGCTAATATCAATGCGGAATTCCTGCATTCCCTCTGGCTCACTTTTCCAGGGCTCTCTGAAATCACCCTGCCAACCCATGTGACCCCCACAGGCTATCAAGTCTTTCCAAGTACTTGCAGAAGAACTGGAAAGTTCATTTTAAAGGAAAAGCAGTGGGATGGCTCACTCCCTGTGTGCTTCTTCCTCTGCAAAAGAAGCCATATGGCGGTGCTTAACTGCACTTACTGTGCTGGAATTACTTGGCCTTCTGGCTTTCTTCTCCAAGACTGCCCAAGTGTGCAATTATCACCAAGCTGCCACCTGCTTGCCTGGCAAGTGCTGTCCCACTCCCTGGGCTTGGAGCTACTGCAGGCAGCTCCGTTCCTGGGTGGCTGCAGAGTGCTGCCTTCATCTCACCTCTGTCTGCATTAACTCCCTTGATATTTAGTTTCATCTGGTGTCCCTGAGGACCCTAGACCTTGGGCTGAACTACTGCTAATGGGCCACACTGGGGGCATGAGACAAGGGCAGATGCCACACAATGTCACAGTGACAATCACTATAAAGCTTAGGAATGTTTGTCAGATCCTTTTCAAGCTGCTACACCTCAGATTTATAGTGGCCTGGCTCTGTGACCTTCCAAAGAGCCATCAGGCAGGCATGTTGCTGCTGGTACCCTCCAAGCCCCAGGCTCCTGTTCTGTAGAGCAGCATTTGGGGTAGTACACTTCTCATCTGTCTTGGACCCCACGATGCTTACTAGTACTCTCATTGTGTACCATTTGGGAATGATTTTTCCCTCAGTCTTGAGGGAAGTTACAGGTAGAAAAAGCCAAACCAAAAAGCCAAGAAACCTAACTGAGTTTAGGGGAACACCAACATCTGTTGCTCACACTGAGCTACGCCTGATGCCCGCACCTTAACTCAAGGCATGCCAGCTCTGCCGTTAAAGCTTCCTGCGGGAAGAAATGATGACTTGACATCCCTTCTTGGAGCAAGAAACACTCCTTCTGAACACAGGTCAGTGAGCTTCTGGTGTCGGGAATTGTCCTGTATGCCAGGACCTCACCAGAATCCGCCACTGAGTGCTCCCCATCCCCAGAACCAGCAGAACCATACGAGGAGCAGCTAGATCCAACTACGTTCTTAGAGCTGAGTAAATGGAAACTGTGGGAAAGGAGAGCCTGATTTGCTCTGAAAAGAAATGCAAAACCAGAGAACATTTGAAGGGAAGCCCAGCAGTTGTTAAATCACAACAGCAGGGTTCTGCCTTATGATCCACGACGGTGTGAATGATAAAATCCAGGTCTCTGTTTTCCTATCAAAGAGAAGACAGCCGGGAGGCTATTCAACATTGGAAACCAAGTTGGGAACAGGGTATGGGACCTTTCTGCTGTGCTGGGAGAAGCAGCAGAGAAAAACTAAATGGTATCTACTGGAAATGCAGATTTTACATGGCTGAATTAAACAAATTTAACATAAGAAACCCCAGCTAGAGCTGGCAGGTGAGGCTCACTTCAGTCCTAGGAAAGAAGATCCACTATGGGCTCACCCATAGCTTAAACAGACCACCTTCACAAGTTAATCCAGGCCCATTGTCCTAGGGCAGCCAGCCCTTGATTACCACATGGTGGATTGCACAAGCCTGATGAGACCAGGGTTGTTTGGCTCTGCTGTGCAGCCGGGTCAGCCCAGGCTCTGCCTCCGTGTCTGACACATCCCCTCCAGTGCTGGCAGCCAAGCCCTGGTGCCCGTGGTGATAACACAGGCTGGACTTGGCAGAGAGGGGAGAGAAGAGCAGCAGCTTTAGCACCAGCTCAGCTGTTCGCACACTGCCTCCAGCAGCATTCACCCTGCATAATACTCCTGCAAGCTCATACAAGCTTAGCCGGAGAGGAGGATGAGCTTCACACAGTTGGACCAGAAGCATGCGCTAGGCAGCTCCAGCAGAGCAAATTGCCTTTTCCTGGGTTTTGCTTGGGATCATTTGATTATCAGGACTCATAACTCCTGTCCCAGACTTCCAGAGGGGTTACGCACAGTCAGAGCACCCGAAGGGAAAGGAGTTGCTGCTACCACAGCACCCAGCCCTCCAAAGAGGTGGCATTTCAGCCATGTCATGCAGAATGTCTGCCAAACACCATGCCCTAGGATCAGGGGCTGGTTCAGAGACAATGCAAAAAGAGCACCCATTAATTCCACTTGCTTTGTAAAAAAGTGTTATTTTTAGTGTTTATGAGTGGTGCCAGATTGGCAGTGGTATAAATAGAAGGTTGTATTTATCCTACTGTCTAGGTACCGCAGTGCTAAGTCAGTTTTATGACCTAAATAAATTCAGATTAGATTCTCTCAAGGATGTGCCACCACAGAAATAACATTTCCTCTTTGCATTCATATGCATGGCTAAGGAGGATGGATTATGGCAAAGGGGGGGTGCTGCCCTCATAAGCTGGCCTGATGCTTTCTGATACGCCTTGATGTGATGCAGGCTGACATTCAAACAGGACTGTGGATCCCAGCTTCAGATCTTCAGATCCTATCTAAAAGGTGATTCTGTACCTTGCATTTCAGGGCAGAAAGCCTACAGCAACACTGGCAGTTGAGGCTCTGACTCAACCTGGTACAGGGAACATTGCACTCTTTCCCTGGATGATGGCCAGAGCTCAGTTGGCTGATGAAGTTATAGAGTCCTTCCTGACACTGGCTGTACCCACAGTGACAAAACACCAGCATAACATTAAGAAGGAGCTTTGCTGCTCTGCAAAAGTGAAAGAAAGGGACACAGAAGGCAAAAAGGGTCCTACTTGGTAAGATAACTTACAGGCCATTGCTAGGGTGCTGCTTCTCTATTAAGCTGACTGTCAATAAGTATTAAAACAAAAGAATTATCCTTCCCATCTTAAAAGAAACGAGAGAAAGTAACTCCCCCCTCAATTCCCTTCCTTTTTTCCTTCACCTCCTGATGCTGCTTCCTCAAATCTGCGGCAACATGTCAATTCTCAGCACAACAAGCACTTTCTAGTGGCCACACACCTCCCTCTTTGAACAGGCTGTGCTGCTCCCAGTGCCAGGGGATGCTGAACAGCTCAGCAAATGAACCTCCTGCAAAATCCAGCCCTTCAGGATGCCTGCTCCCAAAAGTGCCATCTCATTCTTTATGCTTCCATTTGAGCCTGTGTCCCCCTGCAAAAAACCCACACACGTGACATGCCTGAAGACTGTTTCTCCTCTGGACTCTCCTTTGCTGTCTATGGCTACCAAGCAGGAAAAGGCAAGGGAAAAAGGACTGGTAGCTTTCAGTTACCCTGAAATTACCTAGTTCCCTACCTGGGAAGTGGCCTGTCAGGCTGCTTTGGTCTCCAATCTCCATTGGGAGCCCAGAGAACAAATATACTGGGAAGCCAAGCGTATCAAAGAGCTTGTGAATGATGGCAGCTGAAGGGTTTTGATCCTTTCACTCTGTGAGGTTTTTATAGTTCCACACGCTGGAAGTCTGAATGAGCACAAGCTGCTTGGCTTCAGATGCAACACTTTGTCTGGTCAGCTGCTTGGCAGGAGGAGGGAGGGTACTGGGTTTGGATGTACCACGCTGCCTGCCTGCCCTAAAAGTGAAAGCTTGCTTCTCCTCCTCATGCCAGAAAGGGGGTCTGGAGGGCAGGGGGTGCTTCAAGCTCACTGGAGCCCACTAGAAGTATGAAAAGATGATTGTGGAGAGAACCATACAATCACAGAATCAGCCAGGCTGGAAAAGACCTTTAAAAGCTCACTAAGTCCAACTGTTCCCCAGCACTGTCAAGGCCACCACTAACCCATGGCACTGAGGGCCTCATGTCTGAACACTTGCAGGGACGGTGACTCCAGCCCTGCCCTGGGCAGTCTGTTCCAATGCCTGAGCACCCTGTGGGGAAGGAATTGTTCCTCATCTTCATCTAACCCTGCCCTGGTGCAGCTGAGGCCGTTTCTTCATGTCACATCCCTTGATCCTTGGGAGCAGAGCTCAGCCCCCTCCTGGCTCCATCCTCCTCTCAGGCAGTTGTAGGGAATGATCAGGTCCCTCCGAGCCTTCTCTTCTCCAGACTGAACCCCCAGGTCCCTTGGCTGTTCCCCATCACACTGTGCTTCAGGCCTTTCAATCCTTATCAATTTTCTCAGACAGGCTCAATATCTGGGTCTGGAACAACTGCTGGAGAAGACTGAAGGATCGGTTTGGTCTTGTGCTGGTCTTTGTGAGCACGGGAATGGAAGAAAAATGAGTAAGCCAGGGTGTGAGGAAAATGAAACCTAAAATAATGATAATAAAATAAAAAGAAATAAAAGGTACTTGTGCACAGCAAGATGAGAAAAACTAAAGCAAGCCTTAGTGGGAGTGTTATTTGCTTGACGTTGCTGTCTGATTTGAGACTCACATGCCTGAGCACTAAACCCGCCATGGAGTCATCATGGAGTTGCAAACCCAGCCTGCACTGCTAAATGAGGCTGTCAGTGAGCTTCCCAGTATTCCCAAGTGGCACTGCTTAACTCACGTGCCAGGCTGGTGTGAAAGTTAGTCACGACTGTTTAAGGCATGGAAGCACCAGAGCTCCCTGGAGGATGACAATCCCATTTCACAGCAGCTCCTGAGGTTTCAAAATGAATTTCTTCTGCCTGAAATGAAAGCAGCATAGAATCATAGAACCATGGGATGGGTTGGGTTGACAGGACCTTAAAGCTCATCCAGTTCCAACCCCCTGCCAGAGGCAGGGACACCTTCCACTAGAGTCGACTGCTCCGAGCCAAGATCTCATCTTAATCTCCCCTCTGGCAGGTTAAAGCCATTCCCCCTTGTCTTGTCCCTACAGGCCCTGATGAAGGGACTCTCAGATGTTCTCCAGAAAAAAAGATTAAAAAAATAAGGGGGGAAAATAAAGGGAATTTTGTTGCAATGCCTATTTTGGGATTAAAAACTGAAGCCTCTTCAGGAGAGAAGGGATATTGTACTGCATAAGGCACTGGTTGAGAGGGTGAGACACCCTGGAGGCACAGGAGTAGTTTGCTACCCCAGTAAGTGTGAACACACCAAGCTCAGCAGGAATACCCGTGTGGCTACAAAGAGCCAGAGAGCCAGCACGAGGTTTGATATGCAGCTCCTCCACACTTCGTACTTAGAAAGGGAAGAAGTGGAATGAAGAGTTGCAGTCACCCAAATAATGCTATTAAGGATCTGGCAGGAGTATCGGGTGTCCTGTGGCTTGCTAGCACCCTCATCTGGTCTGTCATCACCATCAAAATGCTTCCAACCCACAGCCACCTCCCAAGCTTGCCATACCTGCCTCAGGCAGCTTTCCTCTGCACCTGACATGAAGAGCCTCTCACCAGAGGATATGGAGATGAGTCTGGCATTCATTCTCCATGAACTCTGCCTTGTGCCTGCTGTGGTCTCCTGGACAGTGGGCAGCAAATCCATCCTGTGGGGTCTGGTCTGTATTGTGCCCATCCAAGGCCAAGCAGTGCTCTAAGCAGTGCCTGTCCTGGTTCCTCCTCCCCTCTACACAGAGCAAAGCTCCCAGACACTCACCAGACAAGGTGCAAGCAGCTAGAAACCTGACAGCAAGCTGATGGTGTTGGCTTAACTTGGATCCCTCCATAAGCTGCCAGCTCAGCTAGACAGGAGGCTGCTCTCCGGTTTACTTAATAACTGAAGTGAAAGGCATCTTCTGGGAAGCCCATTTTCAATCATTTACCAAATGAGGTTACAGTGTTCAGGGGTTTGCCTAAGGATTCACACCATGCTGCTCACAGCAGTATCAGAGCCTGGATGGAGTCAACAGGGGATGGAAGGCCTTGCTGCAGAGACATTCATTCCTCAGCTATGCATGAAGTTAAAACAAGCTGCATGTAGAAAGGCAGCTGCTTCCTTTCTGCTGTGCCCATCAGCTTATGGTGTGAAGCCTCTGTGATCCTGTGTTCAGTGCTCTCAAGGGTTAATGCCCTCCAGAGAGAGCTGGGACTCTGCTCCACCAGTCCTTAATCATTGGGGCTGAGGACCAGCAACTGGAGGAATAGAGCACACAACCCATGTTCTGGCTGTGAGTCTTCTTTATGCTTTCCTTTTCAGTGCAGAAGGAAGCTAAAGGAAATAGCACTTAAATGAGGAGCAGGGAGAGGGACCTGGAACTCTTGAGTTTCTAAAGACTCAGCCTCCCATATGATTGCTAGGCATGTAGTGCCAGATAAATGTACTCCTGTGAAATGGGGCAATTGCTGTGTCCCACATGAAGATGTGCACTATGCTCACACAGCCCCACAGCATGCTCTGGAGGTGGTCACAGCCTCAGATGAAGCAGTTTCATTACAAGATGCTGCAGGGTTAAGGATGAAACATTCTGTGCATGGTAGCTCTGGCTTGATGGGCTGCTGCCAAGGCAGGGAAGGACACTGAATCATAGAGTCATACAATCAACCAGGTTGGAAAAGACCTTTAAGCTCACCAAGTTCAACTGCATTTAATTCATTTATTGCATTGTTCAGTGGAAAGAAAACTCCTCTCTAGACCTGCGCTTCCTGCACAACAGCCATGCACTAGTTTAGGCAAAGGTAGAAGAGTTTACAGCTTAGAAGAGCACCTTGCTCCATCTCATCCCACAGAGCCTTAATTGCACTCATAAGAGTGTCCTACAGAACACTGAGGCAAATCCTCCAACCCATGAGATGCAATACAACAACATTGAGTTTAGAGCAGTAGGAACATGGGATCCATCTTACCTTTCTCATTTAAAATCCTTAAAGACGGGCTCAAACCATCTCCCAAGTTGACCACAGGTTACTTTCTTCTGTAGAAGCAAATTGCCCAACCGCTTTTTGCTACTGAAATCCCTGGTACATAATGCACAGAGGCTCTGTGCCCTGCTGAAGGTCAGCTCCTCAGGCACAGCACAGCCCTGACTCTGGGATGGTTTTACACTGCTAATGAACACACTGAACCCCAGCCCAGAACCCAAGCCAGGAGCCTCTGCTGGGAACAGCACCAGGACCTACAGCCAGCACTGAGCACTTTCAATATCTCCCTCCCAATATCATGGAATCACAGAATCCCAGCCTGGCTTGTGTTGGAAGGGACGCTAAAGCTCATCCAGTCCCAACCCCCTGCCATGGGCAAGGACACCTTCCACTAGAGTAGGTTGCTCCAAGCCCTGTCCAATCTCATCTTGAACACTGCTTAAGACTTTGTGCCCTATTTCTGGTCCTGACACAGGAGAGATGGTCTCAGCACTGAGCAGAAGCTGGGAACCTGCAGCTGGTTCAGGGGTCCAGCCCTGTGGTGGATGGACGTGCTGCTCAGGCATCATCCCCCTGCCCTCCAGCCTTGTGAAAAAGTGCTAACTCTGGTCTCCCCAACTCCATCCTTTGGCAGGGCTCCCTCAAGAGCTGCAGTTTAGCACAACTAAACTAAAGCAGCCCTAACAGTGCGCAGTTTATGTATTCCTAGATCATTAAGCCTTCTCCTAGCGACGGTGTTTAAAAGGCACAGTGACGTCTCATTCCCCTCCCACTCCCCCCCCCCCTTGCTGTTTGGCTCTTGAAAATTAAAAGATAAGCTTTGTAAATCTCCCAGAGAAGAGGGAACTGTCACTTCAGCTTTAGGAGAAAAGCCAGCAAAGAAACAAAATGCTGCTTTTGGCAGAGGAGAAAGAAAATCCATTCTGAAAGGCTTAGAGACAAAGGCTCTCAACACAATTAAATGCAAACCTAAGGCTTTGAAAGCAGAGGGCATGACACTGGAATACACACACAAGGTAAAGATGAAAGCCTCTATTGTGGCACTGTTGAAATAAAAGAAGTTTCAATGACTGCATTTGCCTAAACCAAAGGAGATGAGAAGCTTGCTAGAGAAGGGCTGGACTCTTCCCATGTGTATGCACAATGACAAGACCCGCTGTGCTCAGTCTTAATTAGGATCCTGGGGCAGTACCAGAATAGCTTGGGGAGAGAGGGTCACAACATTCAGGAATGGGAAAGAAAACAGGGCTCTGATATTTTCTGTGGGAACTTTTCCACCTGAGAAGCCTAAAATCTTCCCTTCCAGCCTGTTGAGCTGAAGCAAAAGGTGCTTTGATTAGCCAAATCAAAATAGCACTGCGCTGCAGGCATGAGGAGGCTTTCAGCTCAGCAATGGTCTGAAGAGGTGGCTGCCTCTAGAAAGCACTGAGCAGAGTAGTCCTGACTCTAAACTAAGAGCACCACAGCCAAGGAGAACCACAACACACCACTGTTGGAGTGCTTGCTCCAAGCAGGCAGTGAAAACTGCCCCTTGCTCTCAAACTCTATATTGCCAACCAGCAGCACCATGAGCCCCAAACATTAACAAGAAGATGCTCCCAACCAGCGTGCAAATGTCAGACTGCCAATTATGAAAGTCTGTGCTGGTAAGGGAGCACACTGCTCAGTTAAACCACAGTTGGGCCATCCACCCCCTGCTGTAACTGCCCAAAGCCAGCTCCAGCTTGATCCTAGACAGTTACACCATGCTGGAAAGGTGATGATTTCTGCTATCTTATCTATCCTGATCTCAATATAAGGAGAACATGGAGCTGTTGGAGCAAGTCCAGAGGAGGCCATGAGGATGAGCAGGGGCTGGAGCATCTCCTGTATGGAGACAGGCTCAGAACATTGGGGCTGTTCAACCTAGAGAAGCTGTGTGGAGACCTCAGAGCAGCTTCCAGTGTCTGAAGGGGGCTACAAGGATGCAAAGAGTGACTTTTCATCAGGGAGAGTAACTACAGGACAAAGGGTAATGGGTTGAAACTGAAACAGGAGAAGTTGAGGTCAGACATAAGGAAGAAGTTCTTCCCTGTGAGGGTGCTGAGGTGCTGGCACAGGGTGCCCAGAGAAGCTGTGGCTGCCCCGTCCCTGGCAGTGTTCAAAGCCAGGTTGGACACAGGGGCTTGGAGCAACCTGCTCCAGTGGAAGATGACCCTATTTTATGAAAAGCAGGGAAAAGAAAGCTCTGTGGACAGTTTTAGCTTCTTTCTTCTGTGTATTTTTCCATTGGTTGATTTTGTCACCAAGGAGACCAAATTCCTACACATAAATCCACGTTTCTGTGCCAATGGCCATCACAGCATCATTACATAAGGCGCACGTTGTGCTTGTGAGCTATAGCTTTACTCACTGTATGGAGGATTTTCTGGGCTGTTACGTCCACCCAACATCCTTTAGGTCAGCTCGAAGCCCAAGTCCCCAGTACTGTGGTGAGAAGTCACCTTGAACCTGAAGTTCCTTGCATGTTCCTCATACCCATGTAGACAGTCCTGCATAAAACATACCAGCACATCAGAGAAAGAAAAACAAACTCTAGTGTGCAAAAGGGGCTGAGGTACAAGTTCATTCCGAAAATACCAGTGACCCCAGAGCACTTGGGTTCCTGTCCTCACTGAGGGAACAGGTCTCTGTACACCCCAATCCTGCTCTATCCCCGATTTTTTTCCCATTCTCCCTCTCAAAATTGCTCCTAAGAGTGAGCTCAGTTTTCAAAGCACTGAACAGCAGCACCATTTGATGGTGTTAATGGGAATTCTGTGCCCGGGATGCCTTTCAAGAGAGCACATTTGCTGAGTTTATACCAAGTCCCCCAGGATACAGCCTGTCTCATGTTGTTTGTGCGATGCCTGTCATGATGGCCTCCATCTCCATAGCAATCCACAGAAGCAAATATCTGACTGGAAAATGTGAAGCAGAGCTTCTCCTGCTCATCTAGTGGAACAATGAGATGGACTGGGCAAGGCAATGTCCACTGCAGGCTGCTCAACTCATCTGGGGCAATGAAGTAGATAACTGTGTCACAGAACGCTAGAATCCCAGACTGGTTTGGTTTGGGAGTGACCATAAAGCTCAGGAAGTTCCAATCCCACTATAAAATGCCCCTTTGTATTTAACAGCAGCTATTGGAACAAGAAGCTAGATCTTGCCAACAGATCTGTGGAAGAGATCAGGGAATATCGATTCAGGTGGCTATCATGAAATTCAATCTGTACTTTTGGTACTAAAGCCTCAGTGATTTACTCATGTGACAAGAAACCATTAAAGTTCTGCCTCTCACACTTTCTTGTCAAGTATCCTGGAAAACCATCCAGCTTCAGGTTCTACAAGCGAATGCAAATCTAATTCCTCAAAACCAGAACTGTGTATCCAGTGTGGTCAATGGCCGTGGGTCAAAGATTCCATAACGGCTTTCACAGCTGTGAAATCCCACTGCAAGGCAAACTGACATCAGATCACTTATATAAATGGTTACCTAACACTACGTCTTCCTGTACCTGCATCACAGGGAACTGATACACAGAAGAGTAGGCTCTAGTAACACCTTGTGGAAGATTCATCAAGAGGAATTAAGAATCCTGAATGCTGAAGACACCAGAGGTGAAGGTGCTGCCTCTCTGAGCCCCCACAACCAGGCCCAAAGGAGCTTGTGAGGAGGTCAGGCAGTGAGCTGGTGTGCTATTCACACACACCCCCCTATGCACTTCTTACTCTCTAGATTTGACCTGCCAACCTTTCAAAACAGAGTCTGAACACATCTCCAAGGCTGTTTTTTTTACATCAGCCCCACACTGTCCTGTTCCAGCATTAACAAAAACCCTGGTTCTTGAAGCAACAGCTGTTTTACATGATTTCAGTTTCTAGCCAGCTCCTTAACAGATACTTCCCTCCCCTCCTCCCCACTAATTTTAGCTGTGTTAATGTTCCATCTGGTCCCCCAGTGCTTGGAGGAATGCCAGTACCTCCTAGGAAAAAAACAAAAAGCTCTCTTGGGTTTGGGATTGTTGGGATAATGTGAGCAGGAGCAGCAGCATCTGCATCCATTTCCAGTTCCGATTCTGGACCATGCCAGGAAGCTTCAAGCAGCTCTGAGGCTGAGCTCTTCCTTCAGTGGCAGTGCAGCATAGATGAGACAACTGCATGTTATGTCTAAGAATGTTTTTCCCATGGGTCAGTCTGAGGTACAGGGAGGGGCTGATGCCTGCAGCAGAGAGAACGGATTCACAGAAAAATAGAGAATGGTTTGGGTTAGAAAGGACCTTAAGATGATCCGGTTCCAGCACCCTGCCATGGGCAGGGACACCTTCCACTAGACCATGTCACCCTAGGCTCTGTCCAACCTGGTCTTGGACACTGCCAGGGATGGAGCATTTATCATCTCTCTGGGCACCCTGTGCCAGTGCCTCCCCACCCTCAAAGGGAAGAACTTCTTCCTTACATTTAACCTGAACTTCTCCTGTGTTTCTGTTCCTAAATCACACAGTACAAGAGCAGAGGTCCTCCTTCCAGTAACCACTACTATGGAGAATCAATAAGAGTTAGAAACTTACATTTCAGAGCTGTCAGACCAGAAAAGCATCCTGGAAACCATCAGGAAGCCTGGTCCAGGATGAGGTAAAGGCTCTTGGGCACTTTGCATTGTTGCTGGTACTTCTGAGAAGTTCCTTTGTTTTAAGGACAATAGCTTGCTTGCCTCCAGGGTCCCAGTGTGGGCTCCTTTCTTGCCTGTGTTACAGCTCAGGAATGGAAAAACAAAGAAGATATTGAAGAAAGCATCTACCAGTAACCCCAGGAAAGGGTGGGTTTGTGTTCCCCTGAGCACAGGCTTTGTCTGGGCAATGAGGCAGGGAGGTGTGAGGTTCTGACAAAGGGGCTTTCCCCTAGTGATATCGGCCACCAACCTCCATGGTAGAGATCTACTACATGGTAGTTAATTCCCTGTGATGCAGATACCGGAAGACATAGCATCAGGTAACTATCTATATAAGTGACCTGACTTTGGTTTGCCTTGCATTGGGATTTCACAGCTGTGAAAGCCATCATGGAATGTTTGACCCATGGCCATTGACCACACTGGATACACAGTTCTGGCTTTGAGGAATTAGATTTGCACACACTTCTAGAACCTGAAGCTGGGTGGTTTTCTAGGATGCTTTACAAGAGGCAAAATAAGAGTCTTGGTGTTTGGAGATACCCTGATATGGTAGGTGTGGGTTTGCTTGTTCACAGGCTATGGCTTGATGACACCTGTATGGCCAGGGCTACAGGACCATCCCAGGGAACTGCAGTCCTGGAAGCAGTTGTGAACCAGCTCAGCTCAGCTCTCCCCTGCTCCTGCAAGTGACTGTCTGCATCCAGCTCCTGTCCTGAGCTGCCTAACCAGAAGAGACAGCAAAGAGACTCACACTGACAACATCTGTCTGAGAGCGTGACCGTACCTGCAGGGGAAGCAGCTCTGCAGCACTTCTGAGCTCTGGGAAGGCAGAGATGCCCTGGAAGGTGAGGAGGCATCTGGCTTATGCCTACGAACAGCATCTTCCTAAGGGAGACCTTCTGTAGCAGGCAAGCGATTTCCTCATTGAGATTAGTTATCAGGTTCATTCACAAGCAGAAGGGAGCCCAGGGACTTCCTGAGACCAGCAAAGAAAAGTATTATCTTGTGCTTGGAAACACAGTGACATAAGTTAAGTCTTCCTTTAAAACCAATATCCCCCCCAACCCTTCCCTACTCACACTTATAGGTCCAGTTTAAGGGGATTCATAGAATCCCAAACAGCTTCAGTTTGGAAGGGACCTTAAAGCTCATCCAGTTCCAACCCCTGCCACAGGAAGGGACTCCTTCTACTAGAGCAGGTTCACAATGAAGAAACCATGGCTTGGGAAGCCCTCAGCAGGCTCTTTGCCCTGTCAAGTGCTCACCTCCAGTGCTCACACTGGAGGTGAGCAGGAGGGGGCAGGATGCATCTCTGCCACCCTCCCTGTGTAGGCCCAGCTTCCTCAGAAACAGGGGTCACTTGAATTTTCAGCAGTTGGATAACAGAACTGCTGAACTTGTCCTGAACAAACTATTCCTTGAGGGTTTTGGCTGAACTGAGTTGTAAAGTGACTGCAGCAGGGCTGAAGGTATGGTTTCAGTGCAGAGAATTCAGATGGGCAGTCAGGCTTCATACAAGGAGCAGATGAAAGCAAAACTCACTAGTTAGAGAAATAAAACAAATTCCTGATGCATTGGAGCTGCAGGGATACTTGAAAGAGAGAGAGATTATGTCAGGAAACAGGAATGGAGGAGCTTATCCTTGAGTATACATAGTTGGGTGAAACATGACGGAGGGAAATGAATGGTAATAGTTGAAAAATCTAGCTGGCACGCTGAGAAGATGCATGGCTCCATATGCTAAATTCATGCTCCAATCTCAAAGGCCAGACCCACAGCCTGCTGAAGGGAACAAAGAGGCTCGTATTCACTTCCACAGGCCTTGGATCAGAGGTGAAGTTTTAAGAGCTCTTGCACCACTGATAATTGTTCATGGGAGTCAGTGAAATGAATTAGGAAGCTTTGATTATGCTGCCTTTCTCCAAGAGAGAGGAAAAGCACCTGCATTGTTTGGTGGTCCTGTACCCTTCATTGCCAGCAGTGAGATTTATCTTAGTTCAACACACAAGTCATGTCTGATCAACTGTGCTGCTGTAACCTGGAGCTCTGATTCAGTCTACAAGTGCACTTCCTCACACCCAACGCACCTCTTAAATCCATCAGGACAGAGCTATTATCCGAGTGCCAATGCTTTTGCTCCTAGTTCACATGCACAGTGAAGCTCAACCAGCATAGATTCCATGGCTGACAGCAGAGTCACAGAGGCTGTTACACTCCATCCACTTCCATAATAACCACTCCAAACAGTCATTTACGAGAACTTTTGCCTCGGACTATTGCATTTCTTCAATATACATATTCCTCCCTCATCTCAATAGCTGCGTTACCTGATTCCTTTTTTTGCATCTTCTCTCAGGCATCCCTGCTGATGCAGAGGCTTTAGAGATGCTGGTGTGTCTCCAGCAGACTCACCCTTTTCCTGGGTACCCTCTCCCAAGCACATGGCAAAGAGTTATTTGGTTTGGTTATACACAGGACATGGTAGAGGTGCTGCTTCAGCAAGATAACAGACTTACCATGGACCCAGAAGAGGATGGATCTCCACAGGAGGCCATGGAGATGCTGGGAGGGCTGGAGCAGCTCTGCTCTGGGGCTAGGCTGAGAGAGGATGGATCTCCACAGGAGGCCATGGAGATGCTGGGAGGGCTGGAGCAGCTCTGCTCTGGGGCTAGGCTGAGAGAGCTGGGCTGGATCAGCCTGGAAAAGAGAAGGCTCCTTAAGGGGAGAACTTAAAGAAGCCTTTCAGTACCTGAAGGAGGTGACAGAACAAGGGGAATGGCTTTCACCTGCCAGGCTCCTTAAGGGGAGAACTTAAAGAAGCCTTTCAATACCTGAAGGAGGTGACAGAACAAGGGGAATGGCTTTAACCTGCCAGATGGGAGACTGAAGTCAGCTCTTAGGCAGA